>LPNX010341925.1:484839-557615 GCA_001517045.1 Pseudotsuga menziesii
CTTGTAGGTACCTACAGAGCCAGTTCAAAACCCCCCCTAAAAGTGTTTATTAAAAAACTTTGGGGTGTTTATAACCCCCCCTCGTAGGTACCTACGGAGGCAGTTCGAAACCCCTCCTAAAACTCTTTACAAACCTTTGGAGGTGGTTATAAACCCCCCTCATAGGTACCTACGGAGGCGGTTCAAACCCCCCCTAAACTTCTTTACAGACCTTTGGGGTCGGTTATGAACCCCCCCATATATACTTACAGGGGGGGTTTTGAACCCCCCTTGTTGTAACATACAAGGGAAGTTTTGAACCCCCCCTCTTAGTGACATATGAATTCAATTTAGAACCCCCCTCATAGCCATAATAAATCATAATAAAATATATTTTATTAAAACTATCAATATTGCAATATCATTGGGGAACAAAGGAATCGAACCTTCAACCTCCTTCTTATAAAGCAGGCACGCTTACATTGAGCTAGAACCCTTTAAGAATTGCGGAAAGGGGAAATATTAACACCAAGAATGCATCATTTGTAATTATAATAAAAGGCTAATAATACCAACATTGTTTCTTACTCGAGAGACCTAAGAAAGTAGTTTGAAAGGCTCTGGCCTTCTTTAGATATATGCTAACCACTTAAAGTTGTATATACCCGACCTTCTTTAGATATATGCTAACCACTTCAAATACTATGATTTAATCCACATAATGTAGATGTATGTTAGGAAATTCATATTTAGAGTGAGAAATCGCCTGTCACAAGATAATATCTTTCAATGATTTGACATTTCTTTCCATAGATCAGAGTCTTAAGTTTTGGGTAGTTATGTGAAGATTATCCATTGTCGAATTGAAATCCTAAGCTACAGGATGAAAGCTGAATTGATTTATCTTGTATATCTATTCTATTACATATTGCAAAGTAAATTGAATAATACAATAAATAAATGAACATATGCAAAATGGAATTAAAGAAACAAACTAAAAAAAACACATATTAAAAATGAAATTGAAGAACAATCTATAAGTAAACAACAGGTGTTCTTCTAAAGGGGCCCTTGACTCTAGAGAACAGGGTGTTGGAGCATACTACAACACTACTCCAATTAAAGTACACTTCCAAAATTGTAAACATGAATGGGAATGAAGCTCACTATGTAAAAAATGGATTCAAATGTCTGCAATTCTATATATTTTTCCCGTTCTTTTCCTGTAACCCCTAATGAGAGCCCTACTCTCCATATATATACATATTATTAAATGTGAACTAAGAAATATACCAGAATGGATAGATATTTATTGCCCAATGAATCATATATTCCCTCATGGTTCTACGAAACTTCCAACCATTATTGACATTATATCTTCTACCTTGAGTAAATTATTTTTTAATGTAGCCATTTATTCTACCTAGCTAGGTGTGCATATGTTGTCTTGATCATAAATTAGTATCATCCTCTTATATATTTGTAATTGGTTGTAGGAATAAATTAACTTCTTAATTGTTGTAGCAATGAATTCGTAGTTGCTCAACTGATGGTCCCATAGCATCTTTTATCATATGCTCCAGTGGTTGCGTTATAGGTGGTTAACTCCTGCATTCGTGGATATTTATTTCAAGGTTGTATGCATCTATGAATAATCTTCCAAACCCTTAGATCAATGCCCCATTAGTTTTTTCACAACACGGGAAAGGTTTAGATAACACATGTTCCTTTTTAGATTCAATAAAATCAATGAAAATTATTAAAAATGTCCCTTGGTTACCTTATTGCATTTAATTTTATCTCACTTGGGTGGCAGGGAATATTGTGGGAAAAAGGCTAAGTACGGAAAAATAGTAGTTGAAGTGAACAAAAAGAGAGATAAAAACATGCCAAATTTGGGATCCATTATCTCCCCTAGGCATATGTTGCATGTCCCTTGTGCAACTAACCCTCATCATTATGTTTAATTTGAGAGGCATGCATAGACAACACTTCAATAGTCGAATTACACACGTCCAAATTCTGATGGGTCATAGTAACATGGTTTCATGATGGATCCGTAGAGAATTATATAGGTCTGATAAACAATAAATTTCTCTTAAAGTATGATCTAGGTATTTTAGGTTTGTGTGGATGTGTCTATCCCAATTTTATGCTTCCTTCTATGAAAAATCATGAATACTCAATTCAAGGATCTTTTGATAGAACAAATCATAAGTAGGGCCACAATTTGGGGCCTCGAATAATATGCAATTTGAAGAATCAATGCATTTATTAACCTTTAATTCCTCCATGTAATGTAGCCACCTATTTCTTGTATCTTTACAGATCTATAGAAGTCTACAGCGACCATATGGCTGTAGATTGAGGCAATTGCAGACCTCTGTAGTGGCACCCTTTCCTTTTTTCCCTTTTCTATTGTTAGGCATTGTAACCTGCATAGTTGGGGCTACCAATTGACATTGTATATCATTACCATGGAGTACACCACATTCTCTTATGAATTTTGAATTCCACAACCCATCATGCCTTTATAACATGTACATACTGTATAAAAAGATTTTCTATCTTCCTTAACCAGGCCATATGTGTTGAAGTTCAAGCAGGTTTCAATTTATCTTGAACTCACTCCCATTGCATGTAAGAAATCCAGATAGATCTATAAAGCTTGGAGTTTGATTCATGAGAATTATTGAAATTTTGTTGGAATGCTAATGTTCTCAAGAAGTGTCTATGCCAATTGATATTTATATCCTCTTCATTTTTTAACAAGCAACTCGTGAAACTCCATGTTGTAGCAGAAATTTATGTTTTAACTTTGGTTGTGATTCCTGTATGCGAATGGCTTGAATCTTTGATAATACAAATACCTCCTTAGGTGTAAATATCTCTCTCAACTTTTTTTTCACATTGATTGCTCCATATGGCTCTAAAATTGGTGTCTCATAGCCTGTATACCTTGACTCTTCTTGTTTTATGCCTGCATGGTGTCCTTCTGTTTAAATACTATTCTCAACTCTTCTTTTTTGAATTCTTACTCTATAGACTTGCAGAAATATATACTCTGTAAACTTGAAAAAATGAACCAATATATGCATTCTTGGAAAAGAGAATCAATATATGTTATGTTTAAAGAGAACCTATCCATGCATGTCGGATTGTGATTTTTAAATCCTTTTTTTGCATTACTTTATAATCCCAACCTTTGAGGCATATATCGATATCGTGGAATTGATGGAAAGTTTTGTGTTGGTTGCATGAACTGTCAATTTCATCAAGTCAATGTGCTGAAAAATGCATGCGACTTACATTCTTTAATTCTTCAACTTAAATTTTTGAGTGTAATCCATATTGATCTGCATAGGGTGTGCCAGTATTCTTGTAGTAGCTTGGATCCATACCTTGAAATGCAAGCCCCTGCCCATACAATTCTCTCCTTGGTTTTTAAATTTGTGCCTTTGCTTCTTGTTCCACCTTGCCTTCTTGATTTGTTGTAAATGCTTGGAAACTTTCACATTGACTAATCAATTCAACATGAATTCAGAGATAAGCCAATCTCCTTTCTCCCCCCCACAACTTGATTGATGACCGATCTTGAACATTGGAAGAGGTTGACAAATTAAATATAGTTGGGTGGAAGAATTGGGTGGTGGGTAAAGGTTATGGAATGGACAATAACTACCAGGACACATGTCAACTTTATGATGAGCACATAAGGACTTCACATCTCCCCCTACTGGGATGTAGAATGCACCTCTTCGGCACAATAAACATTTCTCTTTTTTCATTCTTTTCAAGACTACTCTTCTGCCTAAGATCAACACTTCTTAAATTTTGACTAAGAAGGAATTGCATTCTTGAGGACCATTGGTTCTTTTGATGCCTTTGAAGTAGGAATGAATTTTTATTTTAGCGTGTCTAAGCTATTTAATTTATTATTTCCAAAAGCATATTCAATGTCAGAGACATGGTAAAAACATGTGAAACACTATCAAGAAGATTTATGATAACTACACTAATGATTAATGGTGAGTCTCCAAAAACCACAGACTTTATTTGTCGAGAGTATAAGATACTAATCCTACATACAGTGCATGAATTTTTGTTTGATTAATGGTCATATTTCTCAAACCTCGGGCATAGTTCATTTCTTGTTGATAAAAAGTGTTTCATATTTTACACCAATTTCAAATGTTACAACACACTAATATTGAATAATGAATGATTGAAAACTTATGTTACCCCAATGCCTCTAGACAGTGATATTGGAGCAGCTGGTGAATGAGTTTTGGTATGGGTGGCCAAAGAGAATCTTTAAATGGAAAAAACAACATGTCTTCACAACCCTTGGAAACTTCAGGTAAAGCACTCCTTCGATGGCCTTACCTATCGTCGGGTAAGTTTATTGTTATAATATGGGATCATAGGGAAGGTTAGTGGTTTCCAAGTAAGCTACACTCCTACAAGACAACATTTTGCCTCTCTTTTTTAGAGAGGGAACCCCCTCTTTCAATTTTCAGACCACCTTCAGGTGACACCCCCAATCTACTTATGTTGAATAGTACTTGGATCATCCTAGATAAGGAAAACTTTTGTAATTTTGAACAAAAATACTATGGCGTGTACATCATTTTTATAAATAATAAAAAGTATACTTTTCAATTTGAAAAAAAAAAATCAACACTCGCAAAAGTCATACAAACTATAGATAAAGAAATTGCTAACATAAAAAATTGGAGTGTAAAAGCTAAGTCTCATTGATGCTTAACATTTCAAGCATGGAATCCCATGTTCGAGTACACAGGGTACTCCCAAAAGACCGAACACCTAGAGAAGCCACTCACAAAAACAAATCACAGATCAACACACCGATGTTTTGATGTGGTTAAAACCCTCGAGAGGGAAACTATCCACGGCCCCAGCCAAATAGCCACTTGGAGCAATTTATTATGCAAAAGAAAGAAATTTATGAACAATCTTATCATAATCGATCAACTAGCCAAGGACCCTCCATTCTCTTTAAATAGAGATCATGGACCAATCGGGTATTAATCCACGGATAAAGGGTAGGTATGATCTAAGAGAAGTTGAACCGTCGGATCACTTTATGTCTAGAACATATCGTGACCGTCAGATTAGAATATTTACAAATGCATACTAATGCATACTAAAGAAACGCACTTTACCTAACAGATAGATTACACAAGTTGATCTTAACTAACTCCTAAGTGTCTAAATATCCTAACACCCCCCCTTAAGAACAACTTGGGATAGGATTGAATGATTTACAAAAGTGACACTATTAGGAGAAGGAAGGAGGCATTAGATCCTATCCCCCCTTAATGACAAGTTCTTGAACTCCTAACATAGATCGAAGTTTGGAAAACTTCGCTTATGTAAGAGACTTGGTAAAGATGTCTGCAACTTGATCATATGTAGGGAAAAATAGCACTTCAAGAATGTGATCATGAACAAGATTTCTGATGAAATGCATATGTAGCTCAATGTGTTTGCTGCGTTGATGTAGAACTAGATATTTTGTGAGCTTGATGGAACTTTGATTGTCTACCCAAAGTGGAGTAGACTATTGCTTCTCAAATGCAAACTCCGATAGGATCTGTCAAAGACATAAAGCTTCCTGACTGGAATTAACTACGGCTCGATATTCTGCTGCTGCTGAAGAAAGAGCAAGAGCTTGTTGTTTCTTCCAAGCCCAAGTGACAAGTCTAGATCCTAGACTGAAAACATAACCTGCATTAGACTTTCAATCATCAGGATCATCAGCCAATCTGAATCAGTGAAACCAAACAACAAAGGTGTCCCCCCTGTACTGTAATGAATCCCAAGCTAAATTGTACCTCAAATATATCAAAGCATTCTTTTTGTTACTTTCCAGTGACTTTCACGAGGTGTTTGCATATAACGGGAAACACGACCAATGACAAAGGAAAGGTTAGGACGGGAATGAGTCAAGTATAAGAGACTACCAACAAGCTGACGATACAAGGTGGCATCTACTTCAGAGGAAGTACACATGGAAGAAAGTTTGACTCCAGGCTGGAAGGGAGAAGGGCCTGGTTTACAATCTTCCATGTGAAAGCAACGAAGAAGGTCACAAGCATACTTAGACTGGGAAATAAATATTCCTTCTCTGGTTTGCAAGACTTGGAGACCAAGAAAATAATGCAAATTTCCTAAGTCTGACATTTCAAAATTTTGCTTAAGACTAGATTTCACATGCGTTAAAAGCTTAGGGTCACTACCAGTAAGGATACGATCATCAAAATAAAGGACAAGTATGATGAGATGGTTTCCTTTTTTCTTGGTATAGACATTGGGGTCAGAATGACATCTAGAAAAACTAGTGTCAAGGAGAAAGCTATCCATTCAAGCATACCAAGCTCTAGGAGCTTGCTTAAGGCCATATAAGGATTTCTTAAGGTGATAGACAGGGCTAGAGTTATTCTGAACATATCCAGGAGGTTGTTCCATGTAAAATTACTCCTGTAAATCACCATGTAATAAGGCATACTTGACATCCATTTGATGGACTTCCCAGTTATGTAAGGCTGCAAGGGAAAGAACAAGGTGAATGGAGTTCATTTCTATGACAGGAGCAAAGGTTTCATTGTAGTCAATCCCTTCAACGTGGGAAAAATATTTGGAAACTAACCTTGCCTTAAGTCTTTCAACACTTCCATCTGATGCATACTTAGTTCTATAGACCCATTTACATATGACAAGTTTTCTTCCTTTTGGAAGAGGTACAAGATCCCAAGTATCATTTGCCATTAAGGAATGATATTCTTCATTAATAGCTGGATCCCAATCAGGATTTCCTGAAGATTCTGCAAAAGTTTATGGATTGTGATTCTTGGAAACTTGAGCCAAAAGAGAAGAGGCTCACTAAAACTGAGACTTGTTCAACGTTGATCTCTAGGATCACTGGTAAGATCACCAGCTGCTTCACATGTTGAATGGACCCATCGAGGAAGCAATGGTGCTGGTGCAACTGGAGAAATATGAGCAAGCGGAGATGGATTTTTATCCTCACTATCATCATCAAAAACTAGAGTTGGAAACCTTTCAACGAAGTTGGAAGTAGAAGAAGGCACAATCAGTGAATCGGGATCGCAAGCCAAAGATGGCACAACCGACTAGCTAGGTTCTCAGGCCAAGATATTTTCATCAAATTTAACATCTCTTCTAATGATTACATCATTTGAATGTGGTTGAAGAAGTATATAACCTTTTACATCTTCAGAATATCCAAAAAATATGAACTTTTCACTTTTAGGCTGCAATGCTTTCCGTTTTTCATCTGAAATGTGAGCCCATGCTTCACTATCAAACACACAGAAGTGACTTACATCTGATTTAATTTTAATCCATGATTCTTCCGATGTTATACCTTGTAAATATTTAGTGGGGGTGTGATTAACTATGTAATTTGCACAATTTATGGCCTAAGCCCAAAATTGAAGACTTAGTCCCTTAGATTGGATCATACAATTAGCCATTTCTTTTAAAGTGCAGTTCTTCCGTTCAGCTACACCATTTTGTTGTGGTGTATATGGAATAGTGTGTTGTTGTTAGATTCCTTGTTCAGTGCAGAAAGTAGTGAACTTTTTGTTAACATATTCTCCACCATTGTCGTATTTTAACTTAATGATTTGATAACCAGATTTTTTTTCAACAAGGGCCTTGTAAGCCAAGAATATGTTAAATACTTTGCTCTTATGTTTTAGGAAATAAACCCAACTGTGTTTGGATTAATCATCAATGAAAGTTAATAAATATTTGAAACCATAAAAAGAAGCAGATGGAAGAGGACCACACAAGTCACTATGCACAAGCTTTAAGGGAACCAAGGCGTGCCAAGAGGCACGTTTGTCAAAACTGTCCCGATGATGTTTTTCGGGTACACAACTGGAACAAACACCAACCCTTCAAGATACCATCAGAAGACCTGCCACCATATTTTCTTTATATAGTTGTTGCAATGAGCGATAATTTAAGTGACCAAATCATTCATGCCAAAGTTTGCTCAAGTTATCACTATGAGCAACAAAAACTGAAAGAAAAGAAAATGACCCAAAGTTGTTAAATTTGTACAACCTAGTAATATCATCAACAATTATGTTAGCTAGGACATGTTGAGGATCTTTAAAATCCTTGATTACAACTTGGTGAGGTGTAAACGTTACAGTTTTACCTTCACCAGAATGAGTTATTTGATAGAGTCACAACAAATTGCAGAAAATTCTTGGAACACATCGTACATCACTAAAATAACCATTTTCTACTGGAATTGTTCCATATCCTAAAACACTTAGAGATCTATCATCACCAACAAATATTTATTTGGTGTTACATTCGTGCATAGTAGAAAAGATGGTTTGATCCTTAGCCATATGATAAGATGCTCCAAAATCAATAAGCCATTCATTTTGAGTAGAAGAAGAAGATGCAGTATAAGAATAACCAGAAGCACAAAGTGCATGTCCATGAGAGGTAGATTCTAAGGATGAATCTAGGCTGATGTGGTGCTTCCTCATTACTGATTCCAAGGCTTCCATCTTCTTGAAACACTTAGATTCATCATGATTATCTTTCCCGCAATAGTTGCAATGACGCTCAGTCTTCTTTCCTTTTGGCTTGGATCCTTTGTCATTTTTTAAAGAAGGTGTTGGATGATAGGGTTTGGGACCCTTGTTTGGCTTATTATTACGAAAAAAAAATTCTTGGGAGGCTTTGACTTTTCTTTCTATTGGGATAATAAGGCTTTCCCAGATGTATCTCAATTGTTAATTATTCCAAGATGAATGAGATTATATTTCTCTCTGATTAAGGAATCACAAAAGGATTCAAGACTAGGCTCTTGATAGCTAGCTGCAGTCAAGGATTCTTTCATGGAGTAAAATGTAGATACAAAAATAAAATATGCAGGTCCAAGTTTGGAAAGAATATGATAAATACATTGTTTGTCTTCTCTCTTAATCTTCAATTCTTCACATAAGAGTCTAAGAGTTTTGTACTTAGATAAATAATCTTGAATGCATGAAAAAACACTTGGATTTAAAGAAATCAACTCATTCTCAAGTTTATGACCTCGAATTTCATTGTGTTTACCAAACACAGATTCCAACTTTTCTCAAGCTTTATCATGTTCATCAATTCTAGATATATGGAATCGCAAATCAGTAGAGATTGACATCCCAATCAATCCATGAGCTTCATCACATCTATTTGTCCATTTTATTTTCTTATTATCATCAGTGGATTATGTTTCTTTCCTTGAGGTAATTCTGAAAAAGTCCCTTAATTCATAGAACATCCTCCATATGATATTTCCATGAAAAATAGTTAGAACTAGTAAGTAGAATATGACAAGGGGTGGCCATATTATAATATAATGGCTGAAAAAACAGAAACCAACTTTCTGGATGCAAAGAGCTCGAAAAAATCAGGCTGTTTAAAAAAAAACGGCATTGAAAACTGATTATGTATGATGAAGTTATGCTTGATCAAAGAAAATGTTGAAGATGTCCCCAATAGTGACGTGGCAGATATAAAATTGACCAACTAAAAAAAAGAACCCCTCTCTTCCCAAGATGAAAATTTGACAATCACTTTACAAGAAAGTTGTTTTAAGTGAATCACTTTTGTAAAATAAGTGGTTTTAACTTTTAGAATAATGTTACCTTAAATAGTGTGGCAATAAACTAAAAGACTTAAGTGACTCACCTTTTATTTTATTTTATTTTTAATTTAAGTGAAATGCACTTTTACAATAAAGTAACTTAAAAATAGAAATTGCATGCACTATTAAAAAAGTAACTTAATAAGACTTGAAGTCAAAACCTATTAAGGAATCAAGCAACTTTGGACCAAGTGAGCTAAGATTAAAAGGTACATAAAAGAAGAGAAGGAGGAAGGGACTTCTTTTTTTTCACTCTTCTCTATCGGTCTTCGTGCTTGCTTCTTTTTCCTCCAAATCACACCACAAACCGAAAAACAAAAGCAAAAAAAATTGTTTCACGCTTGTGGGGTTAGATCTCATTTGCTTACCTGAAAAGTATACGTTTTGTCTCTATTTATGATTCGTCGCGATCTCACAAGGTGCACAGCAAAGAGCATCTGCATCCAAGAAAATCCCTTCCCCTTTCTGTTTCTAATTCACCTTGATCGCGCAAGGTGCAAGGAAAAGAGAATACGCAGACAGGGAAGGCAACAATCTGAGACCAAAAAATATCTAATAACAAAACTGATTAAAATTATGAGAGCTTTTTTTTTAAAATAAAACAAAACCGTCAATGTAACATTATACCTTCAGATCTATCGAAATGGGTGTTTCTGGAGAAAACATAAACGGTTTTCGATGAAACAAAAACTATTTCCCAATGGAAACGACGCTCTAGACGCAATGGAACAAATCCCATGGGCCAAAAATGCACAAAAATTACAGAATTAGAAACCCTTTCAAGGTTTTGGCAACACCAGTTCAAGAACTAGATCATAACCGGAAGCGGATCTTCATAAACACTCTGATACCATGTTCGGGTACAAATGGTACTCCCAAAAGACCAAACACCTAGATCAGCCACTCACACAAACAGATCACAGATCAACACATCGATGTTTTGACGTGGTTAAAACCCTCAAGAGGGAAACAATCCATGGCCCCAGCCAAATAGCTACTTGGAGAAATTTATTATGCAAAAAAAGAAAGTTACAAATGAGCTTATCATAATCGATCAACTAGCCAAGGACCCTCCATGCTCTTTAAATAGAGATCATGGACCAATCGAGTTCTAAGCCACGAATCAAGGGTAGGTATGATCTAAGAGAAGTTGAACCGTCATATCACTTTATGTCTAGAACATATTGTGGTCGTCGGATTAGAATATTTACAAATGCATACTGATGCATACTAAAGAAACACACTTTACCTAATGGATATATTACACAAGTTGATCTTAACTAACTCCTAAGTGTCTAAATATCCTAACATTCCACAACTAAGTGAATAGGTTAGTGCCTTGCAAACATGTGATCACCATTTGTTTCAGTATCATCACCACCTAAAATTGCATGTTGGCTTCGAAAGCAAGAGCTTCAATATTTGGAGATGAACCAAATGCAGGAGGTGGATGAGCACTGAAAATTCAAGAAATGTTTGTTCAGAAGAAAATAAATAGGCATTGAATAGAATTAGACACAAAAATTTATAACAAGACAAAAAAATCTATAAACAAAGGAATAGAAGATGACAGTTCAACACTTTCTCAAAGGTTCAGAAAATAAACAAATAATGATTTTGATGTATAAGAATAGCATAACAAAAAGTTGAAAAAGGGTAGTAATAAGATATCTTCTTCACTGTCAGCACCCAAAATATATATGATAACCACAAAATGAACTCTACATCTAGTGCATCATACCACATTTTCTAAAAGCTTACAGGTCCATTCATACCTGGGCCATGCAATGGAATGACTTGAAACACTACATGTATCTTCTCCCTTCAAATATTCTGAAGGAAATAAAGCATGAGATCTTCCTCCAGTGGAATGCATGCGACATTATGCAGAGAAAGATGTACAATCTAGTATATACATAGAGAAAAGAGTGGTGATTTAAGGAGCGTAGGGAAAGTGATGCAAAATACATTGCAAAGAAAGTGATGCATATGGAGGTTAAACATATGGTCTCAAAGGGCCGAGAAATAAGTTGTTACTCAATGACGATTGTAATTCGGTTACAAATAAAAGGTAATAAGAGGACCCATAGGATATCGGGTTGGTTTCTAGGAAGCTCAATAAGTGGGTGATCAAGAGCACAACTGCTGTAGAAGCTAGAGGCATTAGAAGATTCAGATAGGGTAAGAATGAGCCAAGCGAGAGTACAGTTACTCCTAAAAATACACAACTGTTTGGAAAATCTAGCTTACTTCATCACCAAGCATCATGCCCATGTGTCATGGAGCAAGCCAGCAAGCACAAAGAAGGACACCTCATAACATGATTTCCTATAGGCTCTCTTGGAAGTAGAATTTAAGATATGGTTTTTGGTTTGTAATATCAATTTCATACGTGGTTATTTTATGTATGCAACTTTCATATGTAAATTTAGGTGTTATGGATTAGTTTTTAACTATGTTTTTGTCAAGAGGTTTACGAGTAGTCTAAAAGGGAAATTATGTTGTACGTAAGGATAGAGATTATAAAATATGGACTTAGGGTTTACAGTTCTTTATACCATTTCTTTCCTAAAACATGAGAAACATGGATTCAAGGGAAAGACAAAAAAGGAATGTATTATTTCAAGGTTATTATTAAGCATAATAATACAATAAAGCACTACATTTAGTCTCTTCCTACCTGGACTTCAGAATTATTATGTATACGGGAATTGTGGTCTTTTACATACAGTTTTTTGTATCACTGCAACTTGAAAACATTCAATCAGATAATAAAGAATCATCTAATAGTCCATAAAATAGTAATAATAATTGATACGCAACATCATCGTTACTCCTAAAATGGAAAATGACAGACATTTTATAGGAAACACAGTCTAGTCAATGTCTGGTTTCATTCTGGATTGAAGTAAATAGAATAAACAAATAACAAAAGGGTCAACATAAAAATAAAATTATTCCTTGTGATGTAATAAATTGATTCAATTAGATTACCTTGTGTTTCTTCCATTGGAAAAATTATGCATGGGACATGGGGGTGGGAGTTGGGACGTGAGTTCCATTAGGCTTCCACGACTTTTAATTCCTCCTATCGTGGTGCACCCATTTTTTTCGTTCGATGTGCTCTTTATTTTTATTTTTTTTTGTTAAAAGTGAAACACTTCCAATAAATATACACTTCGCTTTTGTTTATTTCGATCATTCTCTTGGCTTTAAAAAAAAAACTTGTAATATTTATACACTTTTGTGGAAGGACAAGATGCCTAAAGATAAAGAAAGGTTAACAAAAAAGATTAAAAAAAATCAAGCACATATGAAAATGATAGCTGATAGCTATTGCAACCATAGAGATTTTCTATTTACAATGTAGCAAATAAATCCAACCATACATGGCCAAACTGAATAGTCACTCTAGATGTCAAGAAAAAAATAAATCCTAAACTATACATCAAACACATTGGCAAGCCAGGTCATCTTACTACATAGAAATGAAAAGAAAAAAAATCCATGAAAATTGACTAAAATCACGTATGATGTAGAAGAACTATGGAAAAGAGAACCAAACAACTCCTTAATTTACATCCAAATTAGAGGAAATTTCAACTCAAAATGGGCCTTTAAACCCTAATTCAAATTCCATGTCATCATGTGTTAGCCAATGAAATTGCTTTAAATTTGAAACACTGTATAGGTCTTTAACAATTTTTTAATATAAATTTGGGGATTGGTATCATAAAAAAACTACTTTTTTTGTTCGTATTTTCGACATATCTCCCTGTGCTTTTACTCAAATTTCAAGCAGGAGAGCTTCCTGGACGCGGAATTAAATTATGCATCCAACGAGTACCCACACTGCATACTTTTGATGGACCCCACTACCCCAAAAACAAGAAATACCTGAAAAAATGTGATGATGACATCATCATCACGTTTTTTCAAGTATTTCTTTTTTTTGGGTAGCGGGGCCCGTCAAAAGTATGCAATGTGGGTACTCGTTGGATGCAGAATTTAATTCCACATCCAATGAGCTCTCTCAATCGAAATTTGAGTAAAAAACAATGAGATATGTTGAAAATACGAACAAAAAAAGGTAGTTTTGTTCTTTTCTTTCTCCAAAATTAATAAATATTATTTTATTATTTTAACTATTATTTTATTATTTTCCTTAGGAGGCCCATTTTGAGTTGAAATTTCCGCTAATGGGATATTAATAATTATATGCCCTTTCACTTCTCAATGTAGATTGAAAGAAAATAGAGACCCACTTGCCTTGTCAAGTCAACAGAATAAGAAGTAGCTATATTATAATAAATTTTGTTCCACAAATGTATACAAAAATGTTTCTACAAAAAAAACACCATACCAGCAGGCCAGACAAAGCTGAAAACATGCTAACTAGTTGGCAGCGAAACTTTAGAGTGCATTCAACAAGGAGTGAAATTATGAGAACTTCTATAATGGGGTTACCAAAATTTGTGACGTGGAAAATTTGGTTAATTAGAAACAAGGCATTATTTGAGAAGTAACATCTTCTCTGGATATAATTAATGAAAGATCCAAATCCATGAGGGCTTAGTTCTTGTCTGTTAAAAAGAATTCATATGTGAACCTAAGGGATAACCCAAAGGAAATTTCATGGTTAAAAGAGATAAGAGCCCCTATGGTCCATTCTCCTTCTCTTATCCCTACCAGATCAAAGTGGCAACTTCATGTCCCCCCAAAAGATTTCGAATTGTGGAAATTTACTCTTAAGTTTATAGTGGAGTGTAACTTACTATCTTTTTGAACATTTGTAATACATATTTTCCTTCCCTGATCTATTTTGTTCATCGTTTTGAATTAGTATTTGGGCTCGACATTCTTCTATTCTGATATGGTTTTCCCATATTATTTACATATACATTAAATCAATGAAATATCGTAATCCAAAACCCTTTATTGGCTTGTTCTTGGTTTTGATCCATTATTAACTAAATTACTAGATAATTAGTGTTTAACCTCGACCTATTGGCTTAAGCCTCGACTACAAGAGTGATTAGTCCTCTAGAATTGACTCCCTATCAATCGCTTAAGTTGGGGTGTGAAAGTTGACAACAGTTTATGCTTCTTCTTAATCAGTATGCACATGCTCATTACACCCTCCTCGGTTACAAATTTTATTGAGTTAATTGCTAACATCTTCTAGGGTTTACACTAACTTAACTTAGTTGTAGTATAATAACAACGAAATTCTTCCCCTTGTAGTTCGGGTTTGTATGATTAGTTCTTATGCATAAACATGTTTTAACCATGTTCAACTTACAGGATTTTGTAGCAGATGGTTGTATGCATAATGATAACCTAGTTAAGTTTTGTTTAAAATATGTTTGTTGTTTTCAACTCCAATTAACTATCTTAGTTTTTCTCCTATGTTTAATCCCTATTTTAATCAACGTTCTTTAGAATTTAATGGGACAAATTGTATTAATAAATTCTTAATCATTTTTCCTAGGTAGGGAAGGTTCATTGTTATGTTCCAACCTATGTATCTTGTGATTAACTATTACTTCAACTAAATGATTAGAAATAAAACATTCAATATGTATACGATGACAAATTCCCAGGCTACCATAACAACTTTACATAATTCTTAAATATTTAATAAATGGATTAATAAACTTCGGCCAAAAACATAAAATAATATGGAGCAAATCTTTACATTTTATTCAAAAAGGGTTTTTCGACATAACCCTGATACCAAACAATTGATGGAGTATTTAACTCGCAATAAAATATAGTTAACTAGCTATACTCATTTATCATAATGATATTTTTATCAATAATTACGTAGATATGCTAACCATGGTAAAATACACCAAAAGAGTCAATGGTCAGATTCATTAAACTGTAATTATAAGCAAAGAACAAGACATATCTATGAATATTCAGTGATACTAGGTATTGAGCAGCCATGCTCCACTCGGCCTTAGGAACTCGAAGTCAGTAATGACCCGCAAGTATCCACCCCCTTTCCCAAAACTCAAAATAAGCAAGTTGAACCTTTCTCGTCAAATGCCACCAAATAAAGTAGAGAAAGTTACCACCCATAGTGTGAGATCTCTCAAATCCTGAAATCTCTAATTTTACAGAGACTAGAATCTCTCAAATTTCCCACATCTCGATAGCTCACATTTGTCACAGAGCCTGGAAGCTCACACACTTAACATAGATCTTAGAAGCTCAATTTCAGCAAGCCTAGAAGCTTGATTTTAGCAGAGCCTAGAAGATCGATTCTTTAACAGAGCCTGGAAGTTAGATTCTTAGTGGAGCCTAAAAGCTTGATTCCTTTATTAAAGGGCTCAGGTTTTTTCCTCCTTATGCATGCTTTTATATTTTCCTAGTACTTTTCTTGGCCGGTAACTACATATTCCCCAGTTGTCCACTTGTTCCCTTATGGATGAGTAAAAGTTCAACTATTAATCTTAAATAATAGTTATGTCAATTCACAACAAGGATTCTCATAATTGTACCATATTTTTATTTAAATTCATTAGATAACTATTTATTTACATTGTTGTTTTAATGTCTTCAAAGTAATAATCTTAACAAAGAAAAAAATCATTAATTACAAGTACTTCAATAAATAAATTTAACCAGGGGGTGTTACAATCCTTCCCCCCTAAAGATTTTCACTATCCTCAATGAAACTTTAATAAACATCCACTGATCGAAACGGAAAGGGGCAAGTATGCTTCATTTCATCCTCCTTTTCCCATGTGGCTTATTCTGGAGCATAATTCTCCCATTGTACTTTAACTTGAGCGATTGTCCACTTCTAGAGCATTATTTCTCTCCGATCTATGATACATATCGGTTCTATAAGAACCTCTCCTTCTAGTTCCACCTAGAGAACATCCCAATCAATGACTTGAGTTTTGTAAGAAATATGTCTTTTTAGAAGAGATACATGAAAAACATCATGAATTCTAATATGAGGGTGTAGTTCTAGATGATATACAACTGGTCCCACTCTATGTAGAATTTCAAAGAGACCCAGATATCTAGGTGCAAGCTTAGTAGGGGTTTTGGCTCTTAAAGAGCTTCTTTTTGGTTTTAGTCTTAAGAACACATGTTCTCCCACTTGAAATTCTTGCGTTGTCTACTTCGTATTGGCATAGCTTTCTTTCCTATCATGGGTTGTTTTCAAATTTTGTTTTTGAACATCCTGCTCCATTTGCTCCAACATTTCTGGTCCCAAAGCCAATCGATCTTCAGGATTCCCCAAATTAATGGGATTTTTCATTTCATGCCATAGAGTGCATCAAAAGGACTCATTTTGAGGGAATCCCGATAGCCATTATTATATGCAAATTCAACTAAATGAAAAAAGTCTTCCCACTTACCCTGTTGTTTCATAACATCCAAATGGAACATGTATTCTAGCACATGATTCACGCTTTCCATTCACCCATCTATTTGCGGGTGGTATGTGGTGCTAAAATTTAGCTTGGAATACATACCTACAACTAAGGATTTCCAAAAAATCGATGTAAATTTAGTATCTCTATTAGTAATCAATATCTTTGATATGTCGTGCAGCCTAAAGATTTCCTTCATGGATATTTTAGTGATGCTAATCGCCTTGTAAGTAAATTTGACAAGTATAAAATGAGCTACTTAGGTCAACTTATCGACTACCACCATGATAGAATCATTTTGTCTTTATGTTCTATGTAGGACTGTGATAAAATCGATTATGATTATTTCCCACTTCCATTCTGGAATGGGTATAGGCTATAGAATCTCAGCATAGTGTTGATGAATTGCCTTAACCTGTTGGCATTCTTAGCACATAGCTATATATTTTGTTGCATCTTTTTTCATATTTGTCCAATACAAATTTTTCTTAGGGTTTTGAATAGTTTCTAATACCTCAAATGTCCGGAATATGGGTTGTCAAGAATATCCTTAAAAATAATTTGTTTAATTTGCATCTGGTTTGGTATGTATATTTTCTTTTTAAAGCGCATAAAACCTTCTGCATCAATCTGAAATTCAGTTTCAACATTTGAATCAGATATGTTAAAACGTTATTTCGTCAATTTCCTGTACTCTAAATCCTTCCTTGACGTTGTTTTTATCAAGTTTTTCAAATTATCTACACATAGTTGTTTGTTATCAATGCATGTAAATCATGTTGTTTTCGACTAAGGGCATCTGCAACCACATTCTCTTTTCCTTTTATATGTTTTATATCAAATTCATATTCACTTAATAGGGTTAGCCATTTGGCCTATCCTGCAATAAGTGTTTTCCAATCAAATAAATATTTCATTAAGCCTCAACTACAAGAGTGATTCTTCCTCTAGAATTGACTCCCTATCAAACACTTAAGTCGGGGTGTGAAAGTTGACAACAATGTATGCTTCTTCTCAATCAATATCCACATGCTCATTATGACATACTCGGTTACAAATTTTATCGAATTAATTATGAACCTCTTCTAGGGTTTACACTAACTTAACTTACTTATAGTATCAATAACAACGAAATTCTTCCCCTTGTAGTTAGGGTTTGTACGATTAGTTCTGATGCATAAACATATTTTAACCCTATTCAACTTACAGTAGCAGATGGTTGTATGCATAATGATAACCTAGTTAAATTTTGTTTAAAATATGTTTCTTTCTTTCTATTCCAATTAATTGTCTTAGTTTTGATCCCATTTTTAATACATGTTTTAGTTAACGTTCTTTAGAATTTTAACGGCCAAACAGTATTAATAAATTCTTAATCATTTTTTTCCAAATAGGGCAGGTATAGTGTTATGTTAGAACCTATGTAGCTTGTGATTAACTATTACTTAGACTAAACGATTGGAAATAAAACATTCACTATGTATAGGATGACAAATTCCTAGGCTATCATAGCAGGTTTACATAATTATTATATATTTAAGAAATGGATTAATAAACTTTGACCGAAAACAAAAAATAATCCGGAACAAATGATTGCATTTTATTAAACAAGGGTTTGTGGACATAACCCTACTACCAAACAATTGATGGAGTATTTAACTTGCAATAAACACAATAAACTAACTGTATTCATTTACTAGAATGATAATTTTATCAGTAATTACATAGATATGCTAACCACAGTAAAAGACACTAAAATAGTCAATGTGTAATTATAATCAAAGAACAAGACTTATATGTGAATATTCAGTGGTATTGGGCATTGAGCAATCATGCTCCACGCGGCCTTAGGAACTTGAAGTCATTAAAGGTGAACCTTTCTCTTCAACTACCACCAAATAAACTAGGGAAAGTTACTACCCAGAGCTTGAAATCTCTAATTTTATAGAGCTTGGAAGCTCTCAAATTTCTCAGAGCCTGATTGCTCACATTTGTCACAGAGCCTCGGAGCCTGGAAACTCAATTTTAGCAAGCTTGGAAGCTCAATTCTTTACCAGATCTTGAAATATCAATTCTTCAGCACTCTATTATTTTCTTAAAGGGATGGAGTTTTTTCCCCCTTATGCATGCTTTTATATTTGCCTAGGAATTTTCTTGGGTAGTAACTACCTATTCCCCATTTGATCATGTGTCCCCTTAGGGATGAGTAAAATGTCAGCTATAAACCTTAAATAAGAGTAGTGTGAAGCAATTTTATTCATAATCGTACCATAATTTTAATTAAAATCATTAAATAACTTATTATTTACATTATTGTTTTAATTCCTTCAAAGTGATAATCCTAAGAAAGAAAGTCACCATTTTTTTTATTTTTTATTTTTTCTGTACTGGGGGAATCGGTAACTGGGTGGTTCTGGTACTCGCGTGACACAGGGTCCATTCCTGTCAGCTGCCACTATAACCCCAGCTGCATCCACACAGCACACAAGCATGGGGCACGGATAAGTCTGGGTGAGATTTGAACTTGAGACATCCTTTACAACATTCCTTCATTTACACGGCACTTGCCAGTCAGTCTACACCAATGTGGGCAGAAAGAAAGTCACCATCCTTTACATGTCCTTTAGTAAATAATTTTAACCAGATCACCTAGTGGGTTGTACAATGTACCTCTTAGGTAATAAATTATATAGTTTATATTGAAATAAAAAATAAATATTTTTAAAAATAATTTATTTTCTAATATAATACAAATTTAATTTCAAATTAATTAGAAAATAATTATTTTTTTATTTTGATATAAAATTTAGAGATTTTTTTAACTTAATTTTTTAAATTAAATATAATTAGTTTATTGTATAAACTTTGTTTAATATGGATTTATAAATTAATAATATTTGTTAGAATGGAAATTAATCTAATTTTATAAACCGTATTATTATTCCCTACAAGCAGGGAATTACGTATTCGCCCTAGTTTTGGCAGTCATGCACATTTCTTTCCAAAAATTTATGATATTATTTTTATTTATTTTCCTAATGTTTTGAAGACCAACCCTCTTATTGTGAAATCACCTTTTTATTTTACGACGCTTTGTCCGATCCTTGACAACTCTGACACCTGGGTTTATCCGATGCATGCTCTGACATACCCATTGAAAAGTCCCTGCAATTGCACTTCAATCCATGGTCATTGTAGTTTATCCTGGCACCTGCTGCCCTTGACAACCTACTTGTAGTGACACAACACTTGCGCTACTGTATGTTTCCTTGCACAACACTTGTTGGAATGACAGTATTGTGTTTTCATTTTTCCATTTGTACCTAGTTAGGTTGTAGATGTACCCATCTGTCTCCATGCATGAAAATAATATTTGGAAGACACCTTATTTCTATGCAAACCACTAGGCTAACTCAAGGAGGTATTGCAAAGACAGACTGGAGAAAATGTCTAAACAATGGAGAGTACAGTTTTAGTGTAAGTCACCTCTTCTATGCAACATTCCATAGCTATGGTGTTTCCCCTCTGATTCCTTGGTCTGGAGTCATGTCCATTGGAATTGCAACCATGTCATTACCCTATTCATTTCATTTACTATCAAGCATTCATTCTTGTCTTGCGAGGAGAAACAATGGCATGGATAATTGAATATGTAGTAACAACTCTGACAGTACTGGATCTATCTATGTCTTTGTTTGTGATCTTCTTGAATCGGAGTGGTGGCAGATTGTGCTCAGCTGTGGCTGCAACAATAAAAGCTTGAGCTAACGCTTCTACGCTTCCTTACTTTGTATTCAGGGAAACTATCATTGTTAGTAACATAATAGAAATAATTGAGACCCATTTCTTATGCTGGTGGTATTGAAACGTTTTGTCGAAAGGAGATGCTTGAGGTAACCTATTGTTTCTAGGTAGGATATATGAAGAGGGATAGCAAAACACTTGGTTCTTTCCTTTGGCTAAGTGGTTTAAAGGGTGTAAAAAATAGTAGTTGTCGCAATAAAAGATATGTTTTACGAAGAGAAGTCACAATAATTGTAATGGTACCTATGGTGGTAGTCGTCACAATAATTTCAACATTGTATTCTCTCTGAAGCTACTTATAATCAGCATGTCGTACTGAGGCTCAACTGTAGACTTTCCTTGAACCACCTCTTCCTCCTGATTTCATAGGGACGAAATCATCGACCATTTAGCAAACCTTAGGCAGGCAGGTTTAAAAATAATAATTTAATAGATATATGTCAAGTGGAAATGAAACAAAGTAAAATGTCTTGGGGGATGGTTAGCTCCTAGAAATGTAAAATGATGAGGATATAAATCAGTTGAGCCTCCAAATGAGTAGTTTCAAGTTAAAGTAATCTTCATGATTGTTTTAGCTCAGAATTATAAAAGGTAAAATATATAATTGAGAGTGAAGAAACTTTAAGGTTGTCCCTGCTATGTTTTTTTCCTCTCATTTCATTTTCCTTTCTCCTGGAACTTGTGTGATGGCTGATTCATTAAATATATTCTATATGGTTGGTATGCCCTATGGGGACTATGTGTCTATCAAATAATTATCCATGAAAATTTATGATGTTAAAAATTGTATACATATGATGCAGATATACGACTTTCACATCGTATTGAAGCACAAGATATAAACTAGTAAGTGTTATTTACATGCAATCAACAGTTTCTAGTCTTGAAGCACCACATATATCGTGTTTGAAAATAGAATTGAATCAATTATAACTCATCCACCTCACAAGAAATAGTTGTGCTCAATGAATGAGTGTTGGACATAGCTTCCACTAAATATTCTTTGTTTTTTAACTGAGGATAATAATGTGACATTCCTCAACCACTTCCAGGTCAAATCCAAGCTTTCTTGACCATTGTTGTTCATCAAATATCTTGTAACTCCAAAGGAGAAAAGGAATGAATAGAGGGTTTATGTGCCATTTGAGCAGCGGTTAGCCTGTTAATCAAGATTCTCATCTCATATCGTTCTTTATTAGTCACGCACACCCAAGAATGAGTTAGGGTTTCAAGGTTAGACACACTGTTGTCAAACTCTACATTCGTTTCAGTGAATTTTTCAAAAAGTGACTGGAGAGGGCTTGAGTCATGCATTTTCTGAAGTACTGATTTCAGTTCTTTCTAGAACTATGCAAAATCAGTTACTTCTTGTACGTATATAACTTTACCTTTCTCTTTATTTCCATGTTCCTTCTCCTTGTCTTTATGAAAAGAGGCTTCAACAAGCTGAATAGGAGAAGCCTTAATACCAACCTCTGGAGATTTCTCTGTAATTTCTTCTTTTGAAATATTATCTTCCTTCAAAGGAGAAACTGCCTTCATGAATTTATTCATCATCACAGACACTACAAAAATTACAGAATACCTTACCCTACCTTCAGCTATGCTCTTACCACTGATCCTGGAAATGTGGAGCACATACTCATATCTAATTTTGCAAACTATGTGAAGTTCAACTTCTGTTGTACAGATTTCTTCAGGTATTTTGGCTCTCATATATTTATCTTTGTTGTTTTGATATCCTCATGAATTCTTCGTTTGGGATGTTTTTTATACTCGCATTTATTGTCCAGGGAAAAAACCACGATTCCACGTTTTCAATGGTTTCATTCTATAGCCTGTAAAACATGTTGAAATCCTTTTTAGGTTGTATTATAGTTAACAATATACAATGGTGGATAACATAACTATTTTTCAATGTTTTACAATGTAAGAAATGCATTCAACACATAATGCTCAGTGATACATTGAAAAATCTGAAATGTTTATGGTTGTGCACACCACATGATGAAAATGAGCAATCATGTATAAAGGTTTGGATTTCTCTGAACATATGGCTGAAAAGAACACCATGACAGAGTCACAACAAACATTTATTTTTATAATGCCAAGTCCTAGTAGTGATTAAAGACTTGAGATAGGACCAGTCGTAGACAGACTCCAGACAGAAATGCTACTAGCAATAAAAAAAAATATGCTCATCTTATGTTGTTCTTTGTGAATAGTCATTTTTATTGATTCATATTTTTAGTTTTAGTTTAATATTTATTATCTCTAGAGGAAACCCATAATTCCATGTTTTCAATGGTTTCATTTTATTTCCTTCAATACACGTTGAAATCTTTTTCTGGCATGTATTGTAGGCAACCGCATTTATGTTTTGTTTCACATATTATACAGGAAAATAAGAGAGAATAACTTTTCTAGTATCCTCTTCCCAACTAGGAAACCTAACAACACCAGCAAACCTCCCTCATTGCAGTTATACCTACGTTGCAGCCATATCTACCATTATGACCTATTACAATATGATATAGCATCTCTACCTGTTTATATGTGATATAGGCATAGAAACGCTTACACTAGAACTTCCATATTGATATCGTCCTATCTACTTGTTGTTATCTTTCTGAACTTATTTTCCTTCTCCTTGAGCTCTGGTGAATAAACAACAGGTAGGGAGAGCTATAGTGTAACATACCCATATAACCTACTAAAATGTATAGATAAAGAAAATTCTTTCACATAAGACATGGGCCATGAATCTTTCTCTAACATTCATTCCTAAGATTAATTGTTTCTACAATAGTCCTTCCATATATATAAATTCCCTTCTGCAAATAAAAAGTCCCTTCCGCAAATAAAAAGGTCCCTTCCGCAAATAAAAACTCCCTTCCGCAATTCCACTTCCGCAGTGCGGATTGTGGATTTCATAAATCGCTTAACTCTTTTATAATCTTACCCTTCTTCATTTATGCTTCCACAATGCGTATTTCAGATTACAGATTGCGAAACCTCATTCATTTTACTCAATTTTATTTTCCACTTTTCGCATTCCGCAATGTGGATTGCGGATTGCGGAAACCTTCACATTTTAACATTTTTCTTTTCTCCTTCCGCTTTCCACAATGTGGATTACGGATTGTGGAAACCTCAACATTTTAGCCATTTTCCTTTCCACTTTCTGCATTCCACAATGTGGATTGTGGATTGCGGAGACCTTAACATTTTTACGATTTTCCTTTCTACTTTCTGCATTCTGCAATGCAGATTGCAGAGAATATTATATCTTAAGTTTTACCTTCCGCTTTCCATTTACCACATTCTAGTTGTGGGTTGAGGAAACACTCACATCCTTCTTAGTTTTTATCCTCTGCTTTTCGATTTCTGTAATGCGGATTGTGGATTGCAGAAGCACTTAATTCCTTTCTAGTTTTGACTTCCACTTTTTGCTTTCCACAATGTGGATTGTGGATTGCAGAAAGTCCTTATCTTTATTATATTTTAACCTTGTTTCCGCATCCGCAATGCGGAATACAGAAACACCCCAATTCCTTGTAACTTTTACTCTATTTTCGCTCTCACAATGCAGATTGCGGAGACAATTGAATTCTGTATACATTTTTAGGATTCCGTGGGCCTTCTGGTCCCAATGTTTTTCACCTACCTTCTCTGCGTTTTCCTGGCAATACTAAGGAGTTACAAACTCTTGATGGTTTCAGGCTTGGGGTTTCTAGGGTGGTTCTCAAACACCATATTTTCTTAAGAAAACCTCACCCGTCAAAGTAACCTTCACAGTTCACCATTTACTCTAAAAACAGTGCACAGGAAACTTCAATAAGCTGAAAAGGGGCTTAAACCCAGAGCAAGCATTAGTACATCCCTATAGGGGGTCCCTCACCTCTAGGTGATAATGGTAGAGGTATAAAGAAACTAAGTATACTCTTGCAGAGAGTAAAAATCTGTCAAACACCTTTTTAGGCTTCAGTTCTTAACATAGGCAACCAATAAACATATCAATACCCTTAAATGATATTCCCATGCAGTGATCCTCCCAGATACAATAAAACCATAAAGGATAAACACGGTCGCATCTTACCCAAAACCCAAATCATTTCCCGCATCAGTGTGCATCAGTGTCGCATCTTATTCAATTTGACCTTCATTAAGGAGAAGGTCAGCGACCTGCACAGCATACATCTTACAACCCTTTCTCATACATTTCTTTAATTGCATGGCAGAGATTTGTCTTAAGGAGACAAGTTTACTAACACCTTCTACCTTCCTAAAAACTAAATCCTCAGCCACATAAGTAAAGGTTTTATCAAAACAATTCAATATTACTTTATACTTTGCTAACCAGTCCATGCCAATAATCATATTATATGACCCTAAAGAAAAAACATTCAGATTAACCCTAGTCACATGATCCATTATTTTAACTTCACAATCAACAAGAAACTCAATTACCTTTCTCCTTGCTCCAGTTTCTAGTTGGACTGACCAAGGTTTTGCATGCTTTACCTTGGCGAGCTAGCAATCCTAGTGATGTAACTTAAGGTAGCCCCTAGATCAATTAGTATAGAAAAAATTTGTGTAGAGATAGTACCTTCTATCTCCATAATTGCATATTGATAATCTGCTTGCCGATTCTCCAGGGTTGCATTAATATGGTGCTAAATTTTCTTAACTTCCCCAATAGTGGAATCTTCTTGTAGGTTGTGAATGACATTATTATCTTGGTTGAGGCATGGGTAGTTCCTTCGCAAGTAGGGCTCTCCACATTCCCAACACTTCAAGGGTTCTTTAGGGGCTCCAACTATCCCCTTAGGTCTAAGGTTCACAGATTTATAGTTATTCTGTGGAAGTTGTTCGTTTTTGTTGTAGGAATTTCCTTGCGGATTCCTTGGCATGTTCTTGAAGGGTGGGGGCTAGAAGCCCTTCTTCCTTTGGTTGAAATTTTCATGTTCTTTACCCATCCAAGCCTTGGATAGGTCATTCCTCTGTTTGTACTATTCAAAACACATCCTTTCCTTTCTTAAGGCTTCATCCAATGTTTTGGGATTTTCAAATTCAATCAGGTCCTTATAAGACTGCGGCAAGCAACTCAATAACCTATGCACTTTCACTTTTTCTTCTTTAATATACATCATGAACCGTAGCAGATCAAGAAATTTGTTAGTGAGGTCCTCTATATTAATTTGGCTGATTTTCAATTCATAGAATTCCTTGGTCTTTCTCTCCTAGTAGCTCTCTGACAAATATTGCTTCTTGAAGAACTTCTTAAACTCAGACCACTCCAGGTTCTTCTCTTTTATTCCCTCGAAAATATTCAGATCTTGCCACCAGATGCTGGCCCTTCCCTTCAAGTTGTAGATGGACATTTTGACCTTCATGTTGCTAGAGTAATTATAAATTTGAAAGTACTTCTTAATGTCTAGCAACTAAGCCTCTGATTCTTCTCCGATCTTGGATTCCCCTTCGAATCTGGTTGGCTTGATCTTTTTAAATTCTCCTTCCAAGTGGTCGATTTTTCTTTTACCAACCCACTTGGCTCGATTTGCAAATTTTTGAGTTCCATTGGAGGAATTGTCTTTTCTTTTCCCCATTATTCTTCTCTTGCATACTTTGCAACAGTATCTCATTAATATCCTGCTTCCTTTCCTAATCCTTCTTTAGCTGCTCATTATCCGCTTTGAAGCTCTATATTTTTATGATCAAGTTCCTCATTATTTCCATAACTTGACTAGCTTCATAGTTTTCTTGCTCTGGTTGTGATGTGCGTAGTGTCTATGCACCTTCTTCGGATCGATCTGCATTCTCACTTTGTGAGGCCATTATTGTATCCCTGTTACAGAACAATTTCATATGTGAACAAAACATTCCAACACAAACTGTTATGATTAGAACAAGGTTTTCCATAATTCAGCGGAACTAGATGTTCCCAAAAGGCGACAGGGTTGAAACCTATAGCTCTGATACCATTTGTAACATACCCATATAACCTCCTGAAATGTATATATATATAATTTCTTTCACATAAGACATGGGCCACAAATCTTCCTCTAACATTCATTCCTAAGCTTAATTGTTTCTGCAACAGACCTTCCACATATAAGAATTCACTTCTGCAAATAAAAAGTCCCTTCCGCAAATAAAAATGTCCCTTCCGCAAATAAAAAATCCATTCCGCAATTCTGCTTCCGTGGTGTGGATTGCGGATTTCAGAAATCACTTAACTCTTTTATAATCTTTCCCTTATGCATTTCTGCTTCAGCAATGTGGATTGCGGAACCCCATTCATTTTACTCAATTTTCTTTTCCGCTTTCTGCATTATGCAATGCGGATCGCATAAACCTTCAAATTTTAACAGTTTTCTTTTCTCTTTTCGCAATCTACATTGAACATTTTAACCATTTTCCTTTCCTCTTTACGCATTCCGCAATGTAGATTGTGGATTGCGGAGACCTTAACATTTTTATGATTTTCCTTTCTTCTTTCTGCATTCCGCAATGTGAATAGTGGATTACGGAAACTATTATATCTTAAGTTTTACCTTCTGCTTTTTGCTTACGACATGCGAGTTTTTATCCTCCTCTTTCTGCTTTCCACAATGCGGATTGTGGATTGCATAAGCACTTAATTCCTTTCTAGTTCTGACTTCCACTTTTCTCTTTCCGCAATGCGGATTGCGAATTGCAGAAATTCCTTATATTTATTATATTTTAACCTTGTTTCCACTTCCCCAATGTGGATTGCGGAAATTCCCCAATTCCTGATAACATTTACTCTGTTTTTGCTCCCACAATGCGGGTTGCGGAGAAACTCAAATTCTGTATACATTTTTAGGCTTCCGCAGGCCTTCCGGCCCCAAGGTTTTTCACCTACCTTCTTTGTTTTTTCCTAGCAAGACTAAGGAGTTTCCAACTCTTGATGGTTTCTCTAACTTAGGGAGAGTACATCGCTTGAGACAAGTTCAAGATTGGGGTTTCTAAGGTGGTTCTCAAACGCCGTATTTTCTTAAGAAAACCTCAGCCATCAAATTAACCTCCACAGTTCACCATTTACTCTAAAAAAAATACACGAGAAACTTCAATAAGCTGGAAAATGGCTTAAACCCAAAGCAAGGATTAATACATCCCTATATGGGATCCCTCACCTCCAAGTGATAATGGTGGAGGTATAAAGCAACCAATTATACTATTGTAGAGAGTAAAAATCCTTCAAACACCTTTTCAGGCTTCAAGTCTTAACGCAGGAAACCAATAAACATATCAATACCCTTAAATGATATTCCCTTGCAGTGATCCTCTCAGATCCAATAAAACCCTAAAGGATAAACACGGTCACATCTTACCCAGAACCCAATCATTTCCCACATCGAAGTGCATACTCCAGTTATTATATCACAGGGCACAATACATGATCCAGGACTTAAACAGGAAACATTAACTATCAGAAATCACATCTATTCTTATAAAATAGGTATATCATGAACTCATTAGTTTGCAATATTTAAACAGTTTAACCCATTAGATCATATTGGCTTCCCTATCAGGGTCTCTTACACTGGGTGTTAATGAAGGAATCATACAGCATCCAAGTAACTTCTTCTAGAAACATATTATACCATTTGAGAAACCATATTACCAAATGCAAATCACAATCATCCAGAAAAGCACATGAGTACACACCAACTCATAAGGAACACTTTCATCAATAAACCTAACACTGGTATTTATCATTTCATAAACATTGAAACATGCATTCTCTCATATACAGATATACTCTAAGCTCAAAAGATTTGCAAAACATAAACCCAACAATCAAACCTATTTGTAAAGTGAGCCACAATGAAAGGGGAACATCCATGTTCCACCCAACCATAGATTAGGCACATATCTATGCTCTCCTCAATCACCCCCGAGCTAATCTATGGGTGCCAAGAGCGTATACAGCTAACCTCAGTTCATTTTTCCAAGAAGAAATCACTTTCCTAACACGGAGTGCTCATGCGGCAAGTTTTTCTCTTAACTCTTGCCTAACACAGAGTGCTCACACAACAAGAGTTCATTCTTTCCCTGTATACTCTAGAGAGTCCTTCCTCCTCATATATGCTCTTTATAGTTTGGTTTCCTAGGTTTAACTTGGAAGCTTTGGTCCATTCCCCAAGGAATCCCCGTCAACCATTGCGTTCCCTAATTTCTCTAGGTTTTTTCCAATCTTCTTTTGCAGCTATGGTCCATTCTCCATTGAATCCTCGTCAACCACAACACCCCATATTTCTCCAGGGTCTATTTGATGCCATTAAGGAGTTTTGACACTTGATGTTTTCTGCTTTACGTCTCCCCCTCTTACACGCATAGTCTCCTCTTTTAACGTGGCTTGTCCCTTTCATTATGAATTTCATTAAAGGAAAAATGTAGCGGTTACAACTATCCTTCAGGGACCGTTTCGACGAATTCCTCAATCAGCCAAACTCATCGAAAAATACAATGGAAAAAATAATATTACAGATAATGTTTATAAATCGGGGGATATTACATCCACACCCCCTTATTGCCACATTGTCCACAATGTTCTTATTCTTCATCCACAACTTCTGGAAATAAACTTGGGTACTTCTTTCGCACGTCTTCCTCTAGTTCCCAAGTCGCCTCCTTCGGGCTAAAGTGCTTCCATTGCACCTTAACCTGAGCGATGACCCAGTTTCGAAGTGTTGTTTCTTTCATGTCTAAAATGCGTAGAGATTCCACTTGAAATTCTCCTTCTAGTTCCATCTGTACCACATTCCAGTCAATGATATGAGTTGAATCATGTATATATTTCTTCAGCAATGAAATATGAAAAACATTATGAGTTCTTAAGTGTGTTGGAAGAGAAATTTTGTATGCCACGGATCCAATCCTTTCTAAGATTTGAAAGGGTCCGCAGAACTGTGGTGCTAATTTGGTACAGCTTCCCAATCTCAGGGAACTCATTTTGGGCTTGACTCGGAGGTAAACATGATCTCCAACCGAAAATTATTTATGTTGTCTCTTCAAGTCAGCATAACTCTTTTGGCGATCCTACACCGCCTTCAAGTTATTTTGTACCTTTCGAATAGTCTATTCCATTTCTTGTAACATTTCATTGGAGGAAATTTGGGGTCTAAAATGGGCCTTATAAGAAAACGCACCAATAGTAAGTTCTTGTGATTTGGAATTCAAGAACCAATATAATTCCAATAAAATGAGTCAACCATAATGGTTGAATTGACATATTTGTCATAAAAAAAAACTACTTTTTTCATTCATATTTTCGACATATCTCCCTGTGTTTTTACTCAAATTTCGATTGGGAGAGCTCATTGGATGTGGAATTTGATTCCGCATCCAACGAATACCCACACTACATACTTTTGATGGACCCTGCTACCCCAAAAACAAGAAATGCCTGCAAAAATGTGATGATGACATCATCATCATGTTTTTCAATTATTTCTTATTTTTGGGGTAGCAGGGTCCAGCAAAAGTATGAAATGTGGGTACTCGTTGGATGCGGAATCAAATTACACATCCAACGAGCTCTCCCGATCAAAATTTGAGTAAAAACACAGGGAGATATGTCGAAAATACGAACAAAAAATAGTTTTTTTCTTTTTTCCTCCAAAATTAATAAATATTATTTATTATTTTAACTATTATTTTATTATTTTCCTTAGGAGGCGCATTTTAGACCTCAAAATTCCTCTAATGCAGATCCTACTATCAGTTGATCCACAGGGCTATCCCAGCTAATAGGGGTAGTACACTTTTTCCCATACAGGATTTCGAATGGGCTCATCTTGGTTGAGGCATGATAACCATTATTATATGCAAAATATACCAGATGTAAATAGTCTTTCCACTTAGTGAGACTTTCCACGACATACATCCTCGGCATGTCTCCAATGAATTGGTTTATTTTTTATGTTTGTCCATATGTTTCAGGGTGGTAGCTAGTGCTGAAATTTATCATGGTTTCTAACCCTGCAAACAATGATTTCCAAAATTTTAATGTAAACTTGACATACCAGTCATAAATTACCATCTTTGGTACTCCATGAAGTCAAAATACTTCTTTTAGAAATATTTCTGCAACATTAACAGCCTTATAAGTTTATTTCATAGGAATCAAATGAGCAAACTTGCTTAACTTATCTACTATAACCATAATTAAATCATGTTGTTTTTTAGTTAATGACAAACCTGTGATAAAATCCAAAGACATTACCTCCCATTTCCATTCAAGAATTGGAAAAGGTTGTAACAAACCTGTTGGATGTTGATGTTCATCCTTCACCTATTGACATTCCAAACATTTAGACAGATAATCAACTAATTATGCCTTTAATTTGGGCCAAAGGAATTGTTTTCACGGGGTTGTGATCGTCTTTTGGTAACCATGGTGCCCTGCATAAGGAGGTCTATGTAGTTCATTAAGAACATACAATTTTAAATTTTCAACGTTAGGCATGTATATTCTCCCTTTAAACCAAATTAACCCTCTCTAGTCTACTTTGAATTTTGTCCCATTCAAGTTTACCTCATCTTTCAGAAATTTAGTCAGTAAGCTTTCATATTCAACATCTTGGATGCTGACGATTTTTATTTTGTTCATCATATCACTTTCTGGTTGGCTCATAGTAATCTCATATACTTCGTGAGCTCTTCGACTGAGTGCATCAGCCACCCTATTTTCTTTACCCTTGATATTCTTTACTTCAAAATAGAATTCACTTAAGAAGGCCATCCATCTTGATTGTCTGGGATTTATCCCAGAATGAGCAAACATATTCTTTACACAAGTGTTGTCTGTCAACAAAAGGAACCTTTCCCTAGTAGGTAGTGGCACCACATTTTTAAGGCATGCACTAATGCAGACAATTCTAGATCATGCACTACATAATTTCATTCATGCTCTTTCAGTTTGCAATATTCGTAACATACCACATGCCCTTCTTGAGATAATATCCCCCCCAATCCTTCCTTACTAGCATCTGTATAGAATGTGTAGTCTTTATATGGGTCAGTCACCTTCAAGATTGGAGCCATGGTTAACAATATTTTTAGATTTTCAAAGCTCTCCTGACACAACAAGGAACACACAAACTTTACACCTTTCTTTTGCAAGGAAGTAATGGGATAGGCTATCTTTGAGAATCCTTGGATGAATCGTAGGTAGTATCAGTGAGTCCCATGAAGGACCGAATGTCAACAACATCCTTAGGAACAAGCCATTCTGAAATAGCCTTAATCTTTTGTGGATCTACCGCGATCCCACTTTCTGAGATGACATGACCTAGGTACTTAATTGTGTTCCTAAATAATTCACACTTCTCAAACTTAGCATACAACTGATGCTCTCTTAAGGTATGTAGCACAATTTCCAAGTGTTTTTGATGTTCTTCCTCCGTCTTGGAGTAGATTACGATGACATCAAGAAATATCAGCACAAAATAATCAAGGTACTTGTTTAAAATAATATTCATTAGGAACATGAATGTAGCAGGGGCATTGGTTAATACGAAAGGAATTACTACAAATTTGTAGTTCCCATATCAAGTCCGGAAGGTTGTTTTGCTTGCATCTTCTTCTTTAATCCTGATCTGGTGATAACCAGACCGCAAATCTAACTTGGAGAATATTTTAGCTCCCCCCACTTGACCAAATAGATCATTAATCCGAGGCTGAGGATACTTGTTATTGATGGTTACTTTATTCAGTTGTCTGTAATCTATGCAAAGTCTTAGAGTCCCACCTTTTTCTTAACAAATAAAACTAGTGCTCCCCAAGGAGACACACTAGGTATGATGTAACCCTTATCTAGAAGTTCTTGTAATTGAATTTTTAATTCGATTAACTCAGGGATGTTCATACAATAAGGTATCCTAGATACCAGTGAAGACCCTAGAACAATCTCAATGGAGAAATCTATTTCTTGTTAAGGGGTAGTCCTGGTATCAATCCATAAACTTACTTAAGACTAGGTGGTCTTTTACCTATGTTTGACCTTCATTAAAGAGAAGGTCAGTGACCTACACTACATACATATTACAACCATTTCTCATACATTTCTCATACATTTCTTTAATTGCATGGCAGAGATTTGTCTTAAGGAGACAGGTTTACTGACACCTTATACCTTCCTAACGACTAAATCCTCAACCACATAAGTAAAGGTTTTATCAAAACAATTCAATATTAATTTATACTTTGCTAACCAATCCATGCCAATAATCATATCATATGACCCTAAAGGAAAAAAAATTAGATTAACCCTAGTCACATGATCCGTTATTTTAACTTCACAATTAACAAGAAACTTGGTTACCTTTCTCCTTGCTCAAGTGTCTAGTTGGACTGACCAAGGTTTTGCATGATTTACCTTGGCGAGATGGAAGTCCTCCACCACTTTGGGAGTGATGTAACTTAAGGTAGCCCCTGGATCAATTAGTATAGAAAAAATTCAGTTAGAGATAATACCTTCAATCTCCACAATTACATATTGGTAATCTACTTTTCGATTCTTCAAGGTTGCATTAATTTGGTGGTAACTTTTCCTAACTTCCCCAATAGTGGAAGCTTCTTGCAATTTGTGAACAACCTTATTAGTTTGGTTGAGGCGTGGGTAGTTCCTTTGCAAGTGGGTCTCTCCACATTCCCAACACTTCAAGGGTTCTTTAGGGGCTCCAACTGTCCCCTTAGGTCTAAGGTTCACAGATTTATAGTTATTTTGTGGAAGCTATTCATTTTTAATGTAGGAATTTCCTTGCGGATTCCTTGGAATGTTCCTCAATGGTGGGGGCTGGAATCCCTTCTTTCGTTGGTTGAAATTTTCATGTTCTTTACCCTTCCAGGAGTTGGAGAGGTCATTCCTATGTTTGTACTGTTCAAAACACATCCTTGCATTTCTTAAGGATTCATCCAAGTTTTTGGGATTTTCAAATTCAATCAAGTCCTTATAATGCTACGGCAAGCAACTCAGGAACCTATGCACTTTCACTTTTTCTTATTTAATATACGGCATGAACCGTAGTAGATCAAGAAATTCGTTAGTGAGGTCCTCTATATTGATTTGGTCGAGTTTCAATTCATATAATTCCTTGGTCTTTCTCTCGTAGTAGCTCTCTGACAAATATTGCTTCTTGAAGAACTTCTTGAACTTTGACCACTCCAAGTTCTTCTCTTTTATTCCCTCGAAAATCTTCATATCTTGCCACCAAATGTTGGCCCTTCCTTTCAAGTTGTAGATGGCCATTCTCACCTTCATGTTGCTAGAGTAATTATAAATTTGAAATTACTTCTTAATGTCTAGTAGCTAAGCCTCTGTTTCTTTTCCAGTCTTGGATTCCCCGTCACAAGCTGGTTGGATTGATCTTTTTAAATTCTCCTTCCAAGTGGTCGATTTTTCTTTTACCAACCCACTTGGCTCGATTCGCGGATTTTTGAGTTCCATTGGAGGAACTGTCTTTTCTTTCGACATTTTCTGGAACATCCGGGTCCCTCCCAATATTTTTTTGGGGGTTTTCCCCATTATTCTTCTCTTGCATACTTTGCAACAATATCTCATTAATCTCCTGCTTCCTTTCCTGAGCCTTCTTTAGCTGCTCATTATCCGCTTTGAAGCTCTGTATTTTTACGATCAAGTTCCTCATTGTTTCCATAACTTGGTCGGCTTCATATTTTTCTTGCTCTAGTTGCGATGTGGGTAGTGTCGGTGCACCTTCTTGGGATCGATCTGCATTCTCACTTTGTGAGGACATTGTTGTATCCCTATTATAGAACAATTTTGTATGTGAACAAAACATTCCAACACAAAGTTTTATTATTAGAACAAGGTTTTCCATAATTCAGCAGAACTAGATATTCCCAAAAGGCGACAGGGTTGAAACCTGTAGCTCTAATACCATTTGTAACATACCCATATAGCCTGCTAAAATGTGTGTGTGTGTATATATATATATATATAATTTATTTCACACAAGACATAGGCCATGAATCTTCCTCTAACATTCATTCCTAAGCTTAATCGTTTCTGCAATAGACCTTCCGCATATAAAAATTCCCTTCCGCAATTCCGCTTCCGTGGTGTGGATTGCGGATTTCGGAAATCGCTTAAATATTTTATAATCTCTCCTTTCTGCATTTCTGCTTACAAAATGCATACTGCGGATTGCGTAACTCCATTCATTTTACTCAATTTTATTTTCTGCTTTCTGCATTCTGCAATGCAGATTGCGGATTGCAGAAACCTTCACATTTTAACAGTTTTCTTTTCTCTTTCCACAATCTGCATTAAACATTTCAACCATTTTCCTTTCTGTTTTCCGCAATGTAGATTGAGAATTGCGGAGACCTTAACATTTTTATGATTTTCCTTTCTGCTTTCCACATTCTGCAATACAAATTGCGGATTGTGGAAACTATTATATCTTAAGTTTTACCTTCCGCTTTTCGCTTCCTGCATGTGGGTTATGGGTTGCGGAAACACTCACATTCTTCTCAGTTTTTATCCTCCTCTTTCTGCTTTCTACAATGCGGATTGCAAAAGCACTTAATTCCTTTCTAGTTCTAACTTCCACTTTTCTCTTTCCGCAATGCAGATTGCAGAAAGTCCTTATATTTATTATATTTTAACCTTGTTTCGCTTCTGCAATGCGGATTGTGGAAACACCCCAATTTCTGATAATTTTTACTATGTTTTCACTCCCACAATGCGGAATGCAAATTGCAGAGACACTTCAATTCTATATACATTTTTAGGCTTTCGCAGGCCTTCCGGCCCCAATGTTTTTCACCTACCTTCTCTGTGTTTTCCTAGCAATACTCCAGGAGTTGCCAACTCTTTATGGTTTCTCTACCTTAGGCAGAGTACATTGCTTGAGACAAGTTCAGGCTTGGGGTTTCTAAGGTGGTTCTCAAACACCGTATTTTCTTAAGAAAACCTCAGCCATCAAAGTAACCTCCACAGTTCACCATTTACTCTAAAAACAGTACACAAGAAACTTCAATAAGCTAGAAAATGGCTTAAAACCAGAGCAAGCATTAATACATCCCTATAGGGGATCCCTCACCTCTAGGTGATAATGGTGGAGGTATAAAGCAACCAAGTATACTATTGCAGAGAGTAAAAATCCTTCAAACACCTTTTCAGGCTTCAGGTCTTAACGTGGTAAACCAATAAACAAATCAATACCCTTAAATGATATTCCCTTGTAGCGATCCTCCCAGATACAATAAAACCCTAAAGGATAAACACGACCACATCTTACCCAGAACCCAATCATTTCTCGCATCGAAGTGCATATTCCAGTTATTAAATCACAGGCCACAATATGTGATCCAGGACTTAAACAAGAAACATTAACTATCAGCAATCACATCTATGCTTATGAAACAAGTATATTAGGAACTCATTAGTGTGCAAGATTTAAACACTTTAACCCAGTAGAGCATATTGGCTTCCCTATCAAGGTCTCTTACACTGGGTGTTAGCGAAGGAATAATACATCATCCAAGTAACTCCTTCCAAAAACGATATCATTACCATTTGAGAAACCATATTACCAAATGAAAATCACAGACATGCGGAACAACACATGAGTACACATAAACTCATAAGAAACACTTTCATAAATAAACATAACACTAGTATTTATAATTTTATAAATATTGAAACAAACATTCTCTCATATACAAATATACTCTGAGATCAATAGATTTGCATAACATAAACCCAACAATCAAACATGTTTGTAAAGCGAGCTACAATGAAAGCGGGACAGCCACATTCCACCCAACCGTAGATTAGGCACATATCTTATCTGTCCTCAATCACCATTGAGTTAAATTATGTGTTCCAAGACTGGAGACAGCTAACCGCAATTCAATTTTCCAAGCAGAAATCACTTTCCTAACACAGTGTACTCACGCAGCAAGTATTTCTCTCAACTTTTGCTTAACACAGAGTTCTCACACAACAAGAGTTCATTATTTCCCATCATACTCTGCAATGTTGTGCCTCCTCGCATATGCTCTCTTATAGTTTGGTTTCCTACGTATTACTTTGCAGCTACAGTCCATTCCCCAAGGAATCCCCGTCAACCACGGTGTTCCCTGATTTCTCCAGGGTTTGTTTGATCTTCTTTTGTAGCTACGGTCCATTCTCCATTCAATCCCCATCAACCACTGCAACCCAAATTTCTCCAGGTCTTGTTTGGCACCATTAAGGCGTTCCGACACCTGGTGTACTTCCCTGAGGTTTTCTGCCTTACGTCTCCCACCCTTTCCCGCATAGTCTTTTCTTTTAAAGTGGCTTGTCCCTTTCATTCTGAATTTAATTAAAGGAAAAATGTAGCAGTTAGAACTTCCCTCAAGGGACCGTTTGGATGGATTCCTCAATCAGCCAAACTCATCGAAAAATAGAATGGAAAAAATAATATTACAGCTAATGTTTATAAATCGGGGGATATTAACATCTTTAGATTACATTAAATTATTTATCATTGAATTAAAAAACCAACTATCCCAATTTTCACATATTATTTATTAAAAAATATAATCTCTATAAACAAACTTTATTAAAATATAAATATAATTTATATAGTGAAAAATCAAATTTAATTATATATAAACAAACAAGAACCACGAGGTGGCAATGTCTTGTGCTATTGGATATTAGATTTTCTGAAATTTGCAAAATAAATTTTAATTATGAATAAATTGCACTATGGCTAGTTGGTGATTGCCTTTGAACTATGGAGAGAATTGAATTACTTTGAGGGCTAAAATTTGAAAAATAAACATTTAACAAATTTTGTTCTATTGTTTTCTATTTTCCATTAAAGAACCAGGAGCATCACATGGATTTTTATGGGAGCCATAAATTTATGTTCTTTGATCTGGAAGCTTTCAATTAAAATTTGAATCAATGATTCAATTTAAATTTGATTCAAATACAAAATTACAATAAGAATATAAAGTGGTTGGTTGAAATAAACCAACTTGAAAGCATTAAAAAGTGTATCTGACTAACCTCTATAACTTTAAGTTGCTATTCCAAAGATCATGGGGTTCAATGAATAACACCACCACCCTACCAGTAGATGCATTGCCATATTAGGCCTATGTCCTTCCACGGGAAGAAGATAGAGTGGATGAGTTGGTCCATAAGGTAGAAATATTCGTAATTATTCGAATGAACAAGAACCAAAATCATTACCATATATATTTCATTCATGAATGTGTTGGGCTACTCCATCCAATCACTCGCCTAGATTAAGATCACGTCTTTCTAACACACTCAAACGCATTTGTGATCACATTCCGAGAAAATAATTCAAAACCCTAAACCCTAATAAAGTTAGAAACATGTCAAAGACATCAATTAATGTCCAACTTGTTGATCCCTCTAGGCATAATTAATGAATTCATTTCACTATAGAGTATAAAGTATAGGTGACTTCCAAATTAATAATTTATGTTTAGCTCTTTTAGGTAAAATTAATGAATTCATTACACCATAGAGTATAAAGCATAGATGACTCCCAAATTAATAAAAAAAAATAAAGCTCTTTTCCTTTCCTCGGTAAAAGTGGAAAAATATTGAAGAACAACCATTATGACAAAGTAGTTAGACAATGATTGGTGCCTTACTATGATGTCGATGCAATTATGTAATCATAATTTATGAGGTAGATAATGCATTGGATCATGAAATTTAATGTTCCTTAAATATCCAAAACTAATGACAACATGTCAGGCATACACGTATCTCTACTTCATTTATTGAGTTGGTCTTTGGGCATTGGCACACATTATTTTTACATAATCTCCCCTTCGTAGAAATGCTCCAGTGTCAACTTTGGGGACATCTGCCTTGCTATTATACTCCACTTGGAACTTTTGTTCGGCCATCTGTCCATTGGCTCTTTGAAAAAAATCAAGACAGAGGATTATATACATTAACTAAATCGCCCTCAACCCGTCGGAATCCGACATAGCAAGAATTCTTGAAAATGCAATTTGGAGTGTTTAAATAGAGATTTCAACCATCTAGATAGTTTTAAAATGCAGTAATTAGTTTACAACATGGAATTCTAATTGTTGATTCTTCCTAACAATCTTATGCCATTTTCCATTTGGTCTAATTCTTCATGTAAAATCGAGGAGTACTAGGCTAAGGTTTTCAGTCTTTTTCCTTTCCCTGACAAGAGAAACGATGGATATTGAAACCGACTATTTGGAGTCTTTTGTGCAGGTACACCTACTATATCATAGGGTTTATCCTTTATTTACATTCAATAATTCTTGTTTTAATTTCTATGCTAATCTCGGTCATGGTTATAGTAAATCGAGGAGGGTTCTCTTGGAGCGTTTGAAACTCTCTTACTTTACATTGGGTCTGAGAATTCCAAGCTACGTGGGGAGAATACCCTCGAGGTACTTGGTAAGAACAAAAAACTTTTCGAAATATTTATTTGATTAATTTATAGCTTTATCATTTTGTTTTTGGAAGGATAAGAAGAATGGGTGTTAACTCCACTTTGTTTTTATTGCATATTAATCACTGCATGACCAGGTATTTACATCCACTTCATTGAATGGAGTTCCAATGCCAAGTATTTCCTCTAAGCATTTTTTTGTAATAGTTTCCATGGTACTCTGAGAAGGTCAGGCTTCGTTTGAAGACGTTCCATAATTTAATCTTCATTAGAAAGGGAAATTCTTTCCTATCTATCTCATGTATTAATTGCTTTAGATTTGGCTCCATGTCTTGGCCACCCTCGGTTCTATAATGTATGCATACAAGACAGGGCATTTCCCTTATGATGTTCATTAAGGATTGTCATTATATTTTTGTATACTATAGATAAATCTGTAACTTATAAACTCTGATATGGAATTCAATTCTATTACCATTTTGGATTTCTTTTTATGAATGAACTGTCAATTTATTTCACTAAAATTCATTTATTTATTTCCAGATGAACTTAAATAGGGGGAGTTATGTAAAATGAAAAAATATCATTTAACCTCCATGTCCTCTGTAATTCACCCTCCTTGGGTTTTTATGGAATTTGTCATGTTTTCTCTATGCACGCGACATCCGTGTTACATGCAGAGCCATTTAAATTTCATTATAGTTATTTTACTTTTAACTATATTTATTGTTTATTGAATTTACCTAGGCTTATTTCACAACCATTGACTGGGTCTCTGTATATGCTATGCAGTATTTCTAGTGCCTTACTACAATATTTAACCCAATCGCATCTATCTCGTTATCTATATTCGTGTATCTAAAAGGAACCCCAAAACCCCATATGTATCTACAAAGCACGAGCACGCACCAGACCAAGGGAAGGAACAAAAGCAGGCAAGATAGAAGAAAGATCCCTATTTAGATCCATATTTTTAAAACATCTTGCTCATGAATCCTATTGATCTTTTAAGTTTATTTTTCTTATGTCGATTTATAGGAAATATACACCCTAGCTTGCCTATGAATCCTAGCCTTTCTCCATCAGAGTGGTGATTGGCATAACTATTCTATTTGGAGAAGCAAAGGCTTGGGCTCCATATTGGGCTATAAGCACATGGGATATTTCCAAGTATTTAGTTGTAGACACCACCAAGTAGAAAGGTGCTCGAAATGCAAGTATTTCCTTAACTTTGCAAAAAGGCATGAAAGAAAATGAGGTACAGGACCAGTTCCTTAGCTTTGCGAGGGCTTATTCTATTTCCTGGAAATCCAATAGACATATCCTGAGATAACAGTAATTTGTATAGGAATGATCACTCACTCAACAGAGGATGAGATAAAAGTGAACCTTACTTTAAAAGCAAAACAAAAGTAAAACACCCTTTACCTAGTTAATAAAACCTAAAAAGCTAATCTTCCCTTCACAAGGTAAATGGATTTCGTAGACAAAATTTGAATTGTGATTTCTCCAAAAAACACAATTCTGGACCGATAACCTCCTCTTCACGTAAATACAATGTTGAACACTGAGACACAAACTACAAAACGAAAGCAAAACACCACTTTACCTACTTAATAAAAAATAAAAAGTGAAGCTTCTCTTCACAAGCAAAATGTGTCTCTAAGACAACATTTGAATTCTGATTTCCACATTTTATAGACGAAAATGGGTACAAAGCAAGGAGGAAATGATGAGTCATTTTTATATAATGGTATAGAGTATAGATTGTATGCTATCATCTTCTATTAGTAAAAAGGATTGCATCAAATGTTCGTCCGTACTCTAACCATTGGGTATAACAATATTAAAATAACTTTAAAAAGTGATAGACACCTTATTTTCACCCACGCTGAAACCGTTTGGGAATTTCTTTATTGGCCCAGTTTCATAAGGTTCATTGTGGGACGTAATAATCAGAAACAGGATTCAACGAACCCCATATTGCAGTTGGCCCTGAAAGTGCAGAAATGGGGTTCATAGATCCCCATCGATTAGAAGTCTACTCTTAACAAAAGAAATATATACTGGGATTGAACCCGGCTACTTGAATGCGCCTGAGAGATTTGAACTCCCGAAAACCCAATGTGCTAAAAAGATATAAACTTTCAACAATCCACTCAAACTTATTTTGCACACTCTTGAAACAGAATAACACAACAATAAAAACTACTTCCCCCAGTCCATAAAAAAGTTCCAGTGTCCACCATTAAACAAAATGAGCACACATTTTGGCAAAACAATAAATGTATCCGTTCAAAACAAAATCGACATGCTAAAAAATTAGCTTAATGCAATAGTATCTAACATATGATTTTCTTCCCAATGTCAGAGAGCAAACCAGGTCCCTTCACCATTGTTGCGAGTATAGAAGCGACCACAAAAAAACAAATTTTTTGTTGGAGACTAATTCATGCAAGGTTGAATGGAATGCATTAGAAAGAATATTGAATCATAAAGGTGAAACCAAAACCACAAGGAACTATACACGAAGGAAAATGGTAAACATTACCAAGCAAAGTGAAATTCAACTAGCACCAACATTCCCAGGCATAAGATCCAAACACACAAATCCTTGCACAAGACAAAAGAAGAAACAACTACTGGAATGGTAGATGGAAATAGTGCAAATGAGCAGGACAACAAGTTGCACATATAACACTGTCTTGGATCAAAAACCAACTCGAAAGAGAACAAGACTGAACGAAACATAAAATGAACAAGGAAAACTACTAGAAACGCCCTCCGAAAGCTCCAAAACATAGCAAAATAAAATGCATCTAACCACCCATCATAGAGGCGAGTAAATGCCATGATCTGATCTCACATTGAAGACGCTTGTACAAAAGCATTTAAAAGAACTCAATCAAAAATATACCAATGCGTCAGCGTACTGGTCATGTGGCACAATAGGAAATCTCCTTGCAACCACATGTTTTCAAACATTGGGAATTGTAATGATTTATTTGTAAAGCAAAGCTACAGTCCTATGCTCCCTAACTAGTTTTAAACCCTATTCACTCCCATCGAGATATGCCCAATTATTATTATATGCTATAAAGTTTGAATTGACTTCATACTTATGACTGACTTGGCTGACGACACTACGCCGCCTCCCCTGGGGCACCAAGTTCAAAATCAACGTCATCGTCTCATAACCAATCACATTTCAAATTAATAGATTTTGATAAAAATAAATTTAATAAATAAAATTACAACTATATAAAACTCTATAGATAAAAAAATGTAGTACGACTTAGATTAATAGAGTTATGAACATTCATATATATCCTACTGCACAGGACATTAAATGTTTCTTACCACACCAATCAAATAAAATATAATAAAATAAATTACCATATTTTAGATACTTAAAAATTACCCATAATTATCATAGATAATACAATTTCATTTAATGGGCCCTTGTAAGTAAAAAGAAAGAAGAGTTTGGCGTAGTCATTAAAACTAATATTATTAATAATAAAACGATTTAATATTTTGTATTTCCTAATACGGTGATTAAAATTAATAATAATACGGTGATTAAAATTAATAATAATAATAAAATGATTTAACATTTTATAATAAAGTTATTGAAATTGCTAATAATAAAATGATTTAACATTTTCATAAATCTACATCATGCTCTAAGGTACAAGGGAGTCTTCGTAGTATAATGTATAGTAATTTGCTCAGATATAATTTAATAATTAATTAAAATCATATATATATATATATATTTTGAGAAAGAAAAAAAATTATTCATTGAATAAACATAAATTGTTTGATTGAGCTTATAAATTTGTGTTGCCTTAGAGGCTACATATTTCACTTTCAGTTCATCTATTTTGATGTCATCCCAAAAAACCATGCAGACGCATGTTACACTTTTGAGCTTAAGACACACAAAATTGTTTCTGCGTTTAGTATTTTTTCTCTGGTTGTTGAGCTTATCCTATCCTCGTTGCTTGTGTACCTTACAGTCTTATAAAGGAATTGGTGACTTGACCATTGGTGAGTTCCTCCACCTCAATGATCCCTGGTTGAATTGTTAGTGCCAATTTTGAAAGCATGTCTGCTTCTGAGTTTAGCTCCCTATAGATATGAGAAAATGATACCAATTCGAAGGAGGGATTCAAAACTTGTATTTATTTTAGCAAGTATTGAAGATGTGTAACTCTGATATTGCTTTCTCCATTTACCCAATCAATCACCATAAAACGGTGTATCCTTGGGATCTCCTTGTCCTTAGCAATCTTTAGGACTGTCCATAAAACTAATAGTTCTGCTCTGTTGTTGGTGGCTTGTCCCATGACGAATTTGATAGATATATTCCTGTTTTATGAGAGGTAAATGACACTTCCTGATCCTCCAAGTGATGGTTCGCCTTGAATTTCTATCGAAAAAATACCATGGGAGGATTTTGTTTATGTTCAGTGCTGGTATCACATGTCTTTTTCTTGGTTTGGGATTTGTTTTTTGTTCCTCCAGTTTCTGCAACATCAGCACAGATGTAATATCCAAAGGGGTCTATTGGTTTTGAAAATTTGCTCTATTACGAGCTTCCCAAATACTGTACACGAAGAGGGAAGCCTAAGGGATCAAAGCAACATACCCCTGCGGTCCACCACCAATCCTACGTGCGTTGTTCCAAAGTATCATCGTAGCCTGTGATCGTCCTGTCGTGAGAAAGAGTCCTTGCTGCAAAGGTCCATGCGTCTCCTGCATAAGGACAATAGATGAACAAATGAGAGGATTGTTCTTCACTTGATTTGCACAACACATAAATGATTGGTCCTTGAAATCCTATTTTCTTCAGAATTTCCAACGTTAATAGTTTGTTTCTTAAAGCTAACCAAAGGGTTATAATAGTTTTCAAAGGGTTGTGAATTCCCCAGATTTTTCCCCACCGCCATCGTTTTCCTCCCCTTCTGTATGTTCGATAATGGCTGCATCATAGCCTTTCTTAGCTGTGAATTCCCCATTTGTTGCATTCTTGGTCAAAATTAGTTTGTCCTGTTCATCCTCATCCAGCTATACAAAGCTTGATACCAGTTTTTTCACATATCGGTTCCACTCCTATGCATATTCCCCTTCCAGAATCAGATTCTACGCACTTTTCCAGCCTGCTCTTCCTTTTTGTTGAGGTTGTTGAGCTTGCACATCCGCTAACATATGAATCCTTTGAGCCTTTAGTTGTATTAACACGTGTTCTGATAATTTGTACTCCTCACCCACCACTTCCCATGGGTCCTCACCAAGTCTTATTCTTCTTCCATTACCTATTCTCCACGCTGTCCAATTTCTCACTAGTGGAAAGGCCAAAACCATTGCTTTCCAACCTACTGAACCATTTTTATGTGTTTTATTGGGGTTTCTGAACCATTCAATTATTGAAGTGTCTGGGCAGTATTTAGAGTTCATTACCCTGCCCCATAATGTGTCTGGGTTTTTTGCTAATCGCCACAATGACTTTGCTTCTAGGGCTTTGCAAAATAACGCTGGTTTTTTTATTCCCCATCCTCCTAGCTCTTTTGGAAGAGTTAGGGATGACCATTTTGCTAGTGGTATTCCCTCTGTTTGTTTTATAGCTATCCAAAGGAAGGAGAAACACTTATTCCTTATCTTTGTTAATATTCCTTTAGGGATGTAGGCAATGGATGCCCAATAAACTGAGATACTTTGTAAGACTGCTTTGAGTAATCCAATCTGCCTCCTCTGGAAAGGAAATGGTTTGTCCATGCTAAAATTTGGGCTTCAACTTTCTTATAAAACCATACCCAATCTTGAAAAGCATAACAGTTTGGTTTTAGAAAAAAACCTAAGTACTTGAAACCTTCTGTGATTGAGACGGCTGGGAAAGGTATTATCTATTTTGCCTTCTGAGTCAAATATCCTGAAAATTCATTTTATGTCAAGCTTGATTTCTCTATGTTTATCATCATCCATGTTTCCCTCTTGTATTCCTCAGGTAAAGAGGCATATACCTTAATATTTTCCTCAATACCCTTTCCATACAGAAGTACATCATCTACAAAAAGCATGTGAGTAATCTCTTCTCTTTTGGTTATCTTTACCCCTTCAATCCTTCTGGTGTCTTTGGCATTGTGGATTAAATGACTCAATGCTTCAACAACTAGTAGGAACACGAAGGGAGAGAGGGGGCATCCTTTCATGATGCCTCTTCTTGGGCGAAAAAAACTAGAGGGTGAACCATTGATCAACACTGCGAAGGAGGTTGATTGGATACATCCCATGATCCAGTCGACCATTTCCAATGACATTCCAATTTGAATCAGTAACAATCTCACAAAGGTCCAATTTACCCTAGCATATGCTTTTGAAAGGTTCAACTTGAGAGAGAAATCACATTCTTTTCTTTTTAATGATGTGAATTGATTCTTGTGCTAGAGAAACTGTATCATGGATCTTTCTGTTGTGTAGGTATCCAAACTATTCTTCTTATACAACTTCACTCATGATGGGTTTTAATCCTAGTGCAATGAACTTGTATATCACTTTATATATCATATTGCAACAAGATATTGGTCTAAAGTCATCAAAGGATTCAATTTTCTGTTTTTGGGGGGTCAAAGTTAGGAAACTTGAGTTGATGATTCCCATCACTTTTTTGGATTTCTGTGACTCCTTAACTACTGCTAGTATATCCCCCTTTATTTTATCATAAAAACCTAGGAAGAACTCCAATGTGAAGCCATCCAATCCTATGCTTTTTCCTTTTTGGAAGGAGTGGAGAACTTGCTAAATTTCTTCCTCCATGATTTCTTTTGTGAGTTCTTCATTCATTTCATCTGTGATTAGCCTGGGAAATAGCCTTAATACTTCCATAATTTTTGTTATTGGGAAGCCCTCGGGTTTTGTAAAAATAGTTCGGAAATGGTCTACAGTTGATTGAACTTTATCTAGAAATGATATTACTAGGTTACCTTGGTCTGTCCTGATTTCAAGAATATTATTTATGCTCCTTCGTTGTGAGGAAAACCTATGAAAATATTGTGTGTTTCTATCTCCTTCTTCTAGCCATAATGCCCTTCTTTTTAATCTCCACTTATGTTCCTCCTTTAGCAACAGAGAAACATTTTTCCCTTCCAATTGCTTTAGGTTTCCTATCTCCTCTGTAGTGAAAACGCCTTCCTTGTTTCTTTCATACAGCTCCTCAATTTTTTTCTCTACCCCCTTCAATTCTTCCTGTAAGATTGTTTTGCGATTTTTGTCCCAATCCTTAGAGATCTTTTTCATTTTTGCCAAATTGTCAGCAAATTGTTGCATAAATGAGTGGCTCTAAGATTCTCTAAGGGGTTTCCAGGCACTCAAAATTAGGGTTTTGTATTCTTCTTCCGCAAGCCATTAGGGGTTGAATTTAAAGGGGGGGGAGGTTTTTCTTCCGACACCCTAACTTTAAAACTATTGGCTGATTATCTGAATTTCCTCCCATTTCGATTCTTGATTGAACTAGCAATTGTTCATTAAATAGATCTTCTACCACAAGGAAGCGATATAATCTCTTGGATATCACCTGATCTCCACCTCTTATGTTTCTCCATGTAGGCTCCATCTTCAATGGAGTTAGTTATACCAATGCTTTATGTTCAAAGAAATCGCTGAAATAGGGATTCAAGGCATCACTCCTCGCATTTTTCCCCATACCTCATTCGATGAAAGTGTTAGATTCAAATATCCCCCCACTATCACGTTTTATGCTCCAAAGCACCTGAGTTTCCAATGGACTCACAAAACACTTTCCTATCATAGAAAGGCCCATAGATATTTTAAATCGTATATGATAAACTTGTCTCCTTGTCCTCCAATAGAGTCCATAGTAATGAGCCATACCACGTTATTGAAATCATCTTCATCTCTGGGATCCATGCCATTAGGATACCTCTGGAATTTCCGTCCGCATCTATACTCTCCATTTTCTAGTCCTTAACACACTCGTTGATTGCTTCCTCAACATTTTTCCCTTCCATCATGGTTTCTTGAATTAACAGCACCGACGGATTTATGTTGGTTATCACTCTCTTAAGCGATTTTTTTTTTTAGCCCCCCCCCTAGCCCCTTTGCGTTGAGGGAAAGGATTATCATTAAGGGCCCTTACTTGGGTCCATCTCCACTCTAAGAGCCCAACTTATTGTTGTTTTCCTTCCCTGCTTAATGTCCGATATTGCTTGCTTCTGTGCCTTCGAGAGCATAGATTTCCTTCCAACCTGAGTTTTTTTAGGAGGATTGAGGGCTAATCCCCTCATTGAGACACATTCATCCTCTTCCTTCTGAACCATTTTAGATCTTAGATTATATTCTTTATTCTTCCCCGTCTGGGTTTTTGGAGCTATCGTTTTGGTTTTTGTTGGCGTAGGGGAGCTTAGAGTAGTATTTAACTCCTTATTCATTAAACTTCCATATATTTCTTTATTATTTAAAATAAAGAGTTTTCTGTTGGAAAAATAATGATAGTACCTCTGTTGTCTGGTGGTGACGTTTTATCATGTCGCATCCCATTCGTTGCTATTTTAGTTAGTTGGCCGTCTGTGTGGTCTACCTTGATGTCCGGTGTGTCTCTGCATGATTGTGCCTTCCCTTTTTCCATGCACCTATCAATCTCAATCTCCAACTATGTCATTCCTTTGCCACCTTCCTCAGTTGTATCCCTTACTATTGTATCAGTTCTGGTTATGATGGCATTATTTTTTACCCACACCTTTTTGTAACGAGGGATATCCTTATGCATTGGGTAGTCTTTCTACAGATGTCCAACCCTGCGACAGCTGTAGCATCTGAACGGGAGCTTCCAATAATCCAGCCTTTGGGACCATATGTTGTCGTGCATTACTATTACCAATTCCTTATAAAGACCATCCCTCATATCCAATTATACCAAAATTCTTGCGCATCTGCGATCAATTTTAGTCTCCCAGTTGTTTTCCAAGGCGACAAACCTGCCTACCTTGTTACCAATTGCTTCTAAGATTCATACTTTCCAAAAGACCATTGGTAATCCTGGTAAAATTACCCATACCTGCTGTTGATTATGTGGTTCCTTTTTTCCTTGAAATCTATCCTCAATTTCTTAAGGATTAATCCCGACATCCCCCATTTCCAATGTCGTTCTAAGAGTTGTTGGCCATCTTCCTCCTGTCGCAGCTTGAGTAGAAACCATCCTCACAGGAGGACATGAAACTCTAGTGTATAGCCCATTCTTTCAGTCCAATTTGACTCCATCCACTGCAGCAAAGTGTCTCTTCCTAGGGTCTTCCCGCAAAATCTCCCAATCAGTGCCAATTTCAAATATTCTGGTATTTTCTCGATCTGTATATCTTTCCCGACTGTGAGCTTTGTGTATGTCTTATTCGGTCGCATCCCTTTCGTCTTTCCTGGTTTAATTCTACGCATATGTTTCGACTTGGTGATGTCATACGTATGATGTTTTGAAGTGTCTTCGGTCATGATTTCTTCGGGTGGCACAATTCCCATCTGCAACGAGTTTTCCTCTTGAGCGTCCCGTAAAAATTCCGTACAATAAATTTCCTTCTCCGAGCAAAAGATGGGGCCATTCTGGGTGTTTGATTCGTAATACACCTTATCGAGGTACATGGTGCCTTCCTCAGGTTTACCCTCAGCTAGCGAATAAGTGTATGACGGGTCTTTTATGCACTAGGATCTGCTTCCCCTAGGTTCACAATTACGATCATTATTTGCAAAGGGTAAAAAAGGTTAAAAGACTATTGCTCCATTTGCACACACCTTCGCAGGCTACCTCCTTCCCACAGAGTGCCATTGTGCTCTCTCTCTCTCTCTCTCTCTCTCTCTCTCTCTCTCTCTCTATATATATATATATATATATATATATATAATTAAAAATGCATTAAATTTAGATTTTTCTTTTTCAACAAAAAAAAACATATTTTTGTTATTCATTGTTGCATGATAAAATAAAATACTTTGGAATCTGAAAAAACTACATTACAGCTAAACACTATTAATTATGTTTTAAATTTATGAAATATATAGATTATCAAATATATAGAAATCTAGAGGAAGAAACTTCTTACAAGTATCTCGGAATTGATATTCATCACAAGCTCAAATGGAACTATAGCGTTGAGAAAAGGATTAATGGAGGGTGGAAAGCTTATTTTGGTCTTGAAAATAAGTGTAAATCAATCAATCTCGTCATGTGGGATAAAAATAAGTTCCTCTTTGAAACTCTTGTCATCCCTGTTATCTTGTATGGTTGTGAATTTTGGGGTGTCGCATTTCTAGAGAATCTTAAAGGAAGATTGAGCAAATCTAGAAGTTGTTTATAACTTCTAACCTCAAAATTAAAACCAATAAGCCTTATCCTATTCTCTTCATTTGAAGTGGGTATTTCCCCCATCCAAAGCATGACTATGACTAGGTACATGATGTACAAGCATAAGATAAATAACATGGGAAACGACAGACTTCCTAAAATTACTTTAAACTCAAGTCAAAACCAACTACGCCTCAAGCGGTGTTGGTGTAAAGATACCATGGCTTGGTTAAACCATTGGGGCATTGATGAAAACGACATTTTGCAGAACATTGATAATGTCAAAAATATTATTACTTCTAAGTTTAAAGAGAATCTATGGTGTGAGGAAAATTTAGCAGTTAAGAGAAAATTAAGATATTATAAGGAGGTCATTAATCCTAATTTGGAAGATCACAAGTATCTCTCGGTAGTAACTAGCTTACGGAAGAAAATTAATATAGACAAGATTAGAACGAACTCTCATGAACTCCATAGTGAAACAGGGCGTTGGTATATTCCCAAAACTCCATGGGCGGAAAGGGTTTATCATCTCTATAAGTTTATGAGCGTTAAGGATGAAAATCAATTTCTCTTAAAGTGCCCTGCTTACACCCACATTAGATATGAGTTTCATAGTATTTGTTACAATACAAACCTTTATAACCTCCTAGCTTGTCAAATTTATAGTGAGCTTGAAAAGCTTCTTGACAAGCTTTTTAAGCACATGAACAATATGGTCTCAATAAACATTAATCGTCATCCTCATCATTAAAAAAATATAATATCTATAAAAATAATCTTTATTAAAATATTAATTAATTTATATAATGAAAAATCAAATTATTTAGATATAAACCAATAAATGTTTTTTAACACACATATCAAATAAAATATATAGATATTTATGAAATATCAAATAAAATATAATAAAATAACTTATTTACACTAAACATTACCCCAATTTAGATACTTAAAATTTACCCATAATTATCATAAATAACTTTACAATTTCATTTAATTGGCACGGTTGTAAGTAAAAAGAAAGAATATTTTGGCATTCTTTAATCATTAAAATTAATATTATGAATAATAAAATGATTTAATATTTCCTAATATAGTAATTAAAAATAATAATAATAAAATGATTCAACAGTAGCTATTGAAGTCATTGAAATTGATAATTATAAAATGATTTAACACTTATTAAATCTACATCATACAGCAAGGCACAAGGGAGTCTTCGCAACTTAGTATAATGTATAGTGATTTTCTGAGATATAATTTAATAATTAATTAAAATTAACTATATATATATATATATAATATGCGTTAAATTTTTATGTAAATGAAAGAAAGATATATAAAATAAATTACGGTTACATATTATTATGTTGTAAATTTATTAAATAATTAACAGCAATTGTGTTGAAAATGTATTTAATATTTTTTTATTTATGTTGATTAATAACCTTTTAAAATATTAAAAATAAAAAAATATAAATTATATATCTACTTAAATAAACTAGCATGCCCCTAAAACGGGGGAAGTGAAATGCCAAGATGAAGTTGTATATGTTCTAGAAAGAAAAAAAAAGTTGTGTTATAGAGCAATTTGTGACATTTTTTTTGAAATTGTTACAGTAAGACAATGCTTAATTATCCAGACACTATTTCAGGGATTTGCATGTGTTATTCTGGATTTTTATGCAATCCATTTTGTCACATGCAATTACAATGTTTTTTATTTGTTTCTCATTGGCAAATTCTTCTTCATGTACTACTAGTTTGAATAGGTAAGTGTTGAAGAATAATTTTGCAAATATGTTTGTGGTCTCTTCAGTCTTTCCTTCATAGCCATATTCATAGAGTTGTAAAGCAGGTACGCCAATAATTTGTTCTACGACTTCCTGGAATGCAGTTACATCGATGATTCGTATTATATATGATTGTACTATGTAGTAGCTAGATGCCTCATGAGTCACGATGATTCACCTCAAGAGAAATATTTATTTTGATCATTTGAGGTGATTTTGTATCATTCTATCAAGAACATATTTCAGTATTTTCAATTTATCGACGATATGTGATCAATTCTTGATCCCCCATTTGACATCTTATGTATCTTATATATTAGTTGTATTTTCATATTTATGTAGTAACATGTTTATTTGATGTTTTTGTTGCTTTAGATGTTAAGAAAAATTGAAAAATAATGTTATTTTTGTATTATTTTGAGGTTTTACAACAATTGATGATATTTTCATTGATGTTGCCGATAAGTTACATTTCGGACCCTCGACGATATATGCAACTTTGCTTGTTGGTATTGTGATGGATAGGATTCCTCCATTTAGGTATTCATTGGATGCGCTTGGCCACCTTATACCTACCAAGCAGTAGTTGAACAAAATCACTAGAGATGACTTTTTTAGGTAGTTTGTGTACGTCACTTGGATCAACCCTCAAGGGGTATTGTTTGGTGGCTGGCCCCCTTACACATTCACCATTGGGCACATGTTCTTCGTATTCCTTTAGGCCAGTTAAGAATGGAGTCTCATCATCTCTAGGTGGAGTCGGAGACAGATCACCAGTTTTGACCGATGCTTGTGATGACCTGCTGATAAATCCAAAATTCTTGAAACAAATCCATATATATCATGGATATAGCTCAATTGGTTGAACCATTGGCCCAAGGCATGTTTCCAATGGGGAGGCCATCAGTCACAGGTTGAAGCTCAGTTGAGTTCCTCGGGCTTACCAACTACTGCTATTGTGGCTGGCAGTTGAAGCCCTTCATCTATATATTCTCGAAGTTTTTCCTCAAGAAAAAAAATGTGGTCGTTATTGAGGGTACAACCAGTCATGTAAGTTGAGTCCTTTATTTTCTCTGTAGGTGTTGCCTGCAGGAATGGTTGGAATAATGTATCTATTGTATATTTAACTATACAAAATGATTTTGAAGCTGTCTGGATTCTTAATATATTTCTGCCTTGTCATTGTTGTATTTATTTTTAATGACAATTTCTATCATTATTGGCAGTAGCAAACAATAATCGTAAGCAAGAGCAATATCTGGCAATAAAATTGTATGGGTACGGGTACACCTTTGTCTTGTCCGGTGTGTATAGCATTGCTTGTATAGCTTTGTGAAATCAAGTTGTTTCCAGTCTGTTTTCTAATATAAATTAACATGAGAATTAGGAAAAAAACTGTGATATCTATGCATCTAAATTCTCGTAGGTGATGTTCCAGGAATGTATGCAATTGCATTCCATCCTCTTTGTGCAAAGGACTCGAAACTCTGGATGGGGATATCAAGCAAGGAGGGAAGTGATGATGTAAGTGCTACTGTACTATCTTATGCGTATCTAGGGAGGTTAGTGTTATTATATGTTTGTTAGGTTTGAGTAGTCCTTTGCAGAGTTGTTGCATACTGGTCTTCAAAGGAAATAAGGATCATTTGCAACTGATCTTTTTCAGGTTGGTCTGTGGTCCTTTTGCTCAAAGCATTCGTTGACTCGAGTTCGTAGAGCATCCTTGTTAACTAATGGTACTGTTGATGGTCTGGCTGAAGCAGAAGGCATGCCTTCTGGAGAAAATGTTCTCTCTCATACAACAGATGAGGTTTGTTTGGAGCAGAAAGAGGAGTTATATCAGACAGCGAGTGGATTTCAGCCTACATGCTAGAAATCTCTTCAAAAGAGATTACAATTCAGGCAATGCCAGACCAAGGAGATTTTTTGGAAAATTGCAAAACAGTGATCCCAGATCATGGAGATTTGTTGGAAAAATGTTAAGGGATCAAATTTAAGTCTTCTGAAGTGGATAATGCAGTCCATTCCTGTCATGCAGGTGTAGGGTTGTTATCTGGTAATTCAGAGGAGATGCCTTGTGGGGATAGGCAGCATGCTAAAACAGGTGATTTGGAGGCTGCTAGCTCAGCTATTGAATGTTCTGCAATCCTTGAAATGGGTAACTCGGATGATAATGCATCTCTCCCTTCATACAAAAGCAAACAAAATATTTTGGCTGTAGAAGTTGATGATGACTTTGATGGCATTGAAAATTTAAGAAAGGTATTGAAGACTCATCTCTGCACATGGCTATTGTTTATCATAGACCTGCTGTATTTAATTGGATTTTATAGCTAGTAGGCTATACAAATATGAAAAATTCTCTTCTATTGCTATTCCAGGCTTTGCATAAAAGACAATTCATTCTGACAGATGTAGCAAATCAGATGGGCGTGTCATCAGATTTGCTAACATCTTTGATCAAGGTTGGGTTTCATTTGCTCTTGTAAAATAGGGAATAGTTTGTAATCTTGTCCATATATAAACTGAAGGTTATATTTATTGCACCTAAATGTTTATGCAAATAAATCCTTTTCTAAATTTGTATAGAATTTAGCAAATATGATTAGATTTTCATTTTAATGTGGGTACTGAAGATATTTTGTTTCTTTTAAATATATTTTTGCAATAAAAAAGGAAAACCTTATCCTTGACGTAAACATCTTTGCATAAGCCAGCTAGATTTTTACTTGATAGTCCCTGCAGTAGAAGAGTACTATATTTCATTTGCTCTAGTGGAGCATACTACACCTGCAGTACAAGAGTATTACTATATTTCTTTTAATCTAGTGGAGTATATTCTTGCTAAGTATATAGGCAAAGTTTGAGGGTTGGATTCAAATGGCTATTATGTTATATAGGCAAAGTCTGAGGTTGCATTCTAAATTTAAATAAGTTCTATATTTGCAGGGAGATAAACACAACATCCCTGTCGATCTATAGAGAAAGATTAATGGTTAGTAGTGCATCCTCTTATCAAGTCAAATTAATACCTCTCATCCTGCAACAGAACATGACAACTTTTTTAGTGCCAAAGCATATCATCAGGATGATTTGGCCAGAGATTATGTTTATACTGGAAGGCCCGGCAAAAGAACAAAGAACAAGAAAAAGCTTATAAATACGGCAGGCTGTAGTAAAAGAAAGTGTATGCCATCTGAAACAGAATCTTTTGTTGATAGTGACACGGCTGAAAATGATGTAGGGATGGACGAAAAATGTTATCGTCAGGATTCGTCACATTGAATGTTGTTATAATGAGGCACATCTAGGTTTACAGAATGTTAAAAACAATGATAAAAAAAAATCTTTCCTGAAAGTTGATGATGCAGAGACTCGAGAGCACAGATGAGTTTAAAGCAAGGCAAAGACAAAACAATTGCAATTTAGTATTGAACGACTTTCATGAGGAGAGGCAAGAGCAAGTAAGTTGAAGTTGTTCCTGCCAGGCTTTGAAAATGCTGATTTTTTCAAAGGCTGTTTGTTGTTATATCTCACATAATTGTTTGCTTATTTGATGTTGATATAACATATATGCTTCATTGTTTACATTTGATTGTTACATTTCCAACTTTAGAGGCTTAAACTTATTGGTTTAGAGAATGTCATATGTAGGAAAGGATGGATTGCTTCTATGCTTGCATGAGTTCCTCATCGTCCAAGATTTATTTTCTTTACATCTGGAGGATTGGTATGGATAATTTTTTTGTCATGTAAAATGGATATATTGAGAATCTTCTAGGCACAGCTGAATTTAGTGTCAAGTGGGGGAGGCTTGACAAATTCTTGAATATGCGGAGTCCTTGGTATCTCCCATGTTCTCTTTCACCAGGTTGAATGAACTCAGATTTGTGGCTGCTTTCCTTCTCGTCGAACTTCTACATGTGAAATAAATCAGGAAAGAATGCTAAGAACTTCAAAGAGTTAGGAAAAAATTGCATTTGCCAAAGGATATTACGGACATGTAATGCTGGGGAAACAGAATAGCTGCATAATAATGCTTTTGAATATTTGCAATGTGTTAACTTCTCAACTATCCCAAATCTGAATATTTTCCAAATCACTACAAAAGAGTCGCTGAATCTATAGAGTTTGCATTATATGCCTCTTCTTTAAATTCAAGGCATTCCGTAACCTGAAGCTGCTTGAATGCTTATTGAACTAGTTCGTGAGGACAAGGTTAGTTTTCATTATTAGACTGTTGGAGGCCTGTTTTTTAGAGGTTATCGACCTTTTCTTTTATTGATACTGGACTGCATGCCTGGATGTGAAATTCTATAGGTTATTCTTTCGAATAGAGATATCAATTACAGAACTGAGAAAACCCAGATTTTCGGGATGGTTGCTTCTGTTTTAGTTTGCCAGTGAAAGTTAACATTGTATATGGATAAACTGGAAAAGGTCAGGAGGAAAAGAAGAAATTGCAGCAATATGAATATGCGATAAGAAAATCTTGAATTAGCTATAATTATAATATAATAAACTCAATTAGCTTGACCTGCTCAAGAACTCTTAGGTGATGATACTCGTTCTCAATTGTCGATGGTATAATATTGAAAATGTTAATGAAATAACAGGTAAAATACAATGTGAGTGTTTAATCTATGTCATTTAAACATTCTTGGTGTGTGAGTGGATGCCATCAACATGGTAGAATAAAGTGAAACCATGTCATTTGTTAAAGGAACACGAACAAAGACCTTATATGTACACAGCAGTCCATTTGAGGAAGCTATGCGAAGTGGGAGGAAAGTGAGGATGTGAACGAGGAATCCCCTGTCTTTTGCTTCCGAGGCTAAAATTCTAAATATTTGCAGTAAAAGGGGGGCGAGTTTGACTAATAGCCGGGGACGAGGGTTCAGATTTATTTAATTGCTATTTAGGAATGAATGAAGACAAAGTCCCCATAGAAGATCGAAGCCTCTGCATTCCATGTCCTCTATTTCGCACAGGAGCAGGACCAAAATTCTACCCTTCGCTGGCTATTGCCTGCGTTTCTTTTGGCTAAATACTCAAAATAATATGTACTATGCTTAACCACAACCTGTTGCCCTTAAAACCCACCCAGGCATCAACAAATTTTCTTCAGCGAGTGTTAAAAAAAACCATCAAACACTATAAACCTTAACTGCAACCATTTTCCTCCGTAAAACCCCATTTGATACCTGGGTACCATAAATTTTCTCTTCATGAAAACTAAAGAAGAATTCCAGCAAGAAAATCAACCATACCTCTGTTTACAAGCTATTACCGGTTGTTTCAGCTCAAATGAAATCGACATTCATTTTTATAAACCCTAACTACAACCATTTTAGGATGTAAAACCCCATGTGATAACCTCGATACCATAAATTTTCCCTTCATGAAAACTGAAGAAGAATTCCAGTAAGAAAACCAACCATGCCTCTGTTTACAAGCTATTACCAGTTGTTTCAGCTCAAATGAAATCCACATTCAGTTTTCTGCATTCAAGGATGATCTCTCAACGAAATATAGTGAAAATGGGCTCAATTTTTTCATAGACAACTCGCGGTTCAAAATTAGTATGGAGTTAATATCAGTTCCATTTCATAATGATGAAAATAAGACGTCCATTTAACAATGTTGAGCCCAATTAAGTGAATCCGAGCAGATCTTCGAAATCTTGGCAACATCATCCGCCATCAAAACCAAAAAAAACAAAAAGCACTGCGCTTTCAAACCTCATTTCCATTACGTATTTGTACATACATTTCAATCGAATTTCATTTCATTTTGAACGGAATTCGAGTGCATTTCGGCCACATTTCCGCCGCATTTCCGCCGCGTGTTGGCCGTCCTTCCCAACGAAAATCCACTTTTCTTGCATTTCATCTCGGTAGCGTGAATTCGAATTTTTTTTCTGATTAATTTCGATGTCATTTTGTGTGAATTTTATGTCCCATAAATGCATTCAGACGACAAACGCTGTAGAGATACAACCCTATAAAATAAGCTTTCAACGTAAATATAAAAAAATTAAATCAGTATAGATTTATAGATCTATTTTAAATCAAGATTTATAAATAACAAGAAGAATTCAAATAATAAATAAATATACATCTTAAAAAACCTGGATCCCTTTGGTAAATAACCAGAGTAAATCCAAATCCTATAACTATGGGTTGTTTAGGAGGCCTTGCACATGGTCTTAAAACCATTTTCAAGGCCCTCCTAAACCATGTACAATAAAACCATGGGTTGTTTAGAATGCCTAAACCATGGGTTTAGAATGTGCAAGGCCAACATTTTTTTGGTGATAATTCAATTTTGTGTTGTTTTTTTACTCACATTTTTTTTTCNAACCATGGGTTGTTTAGAATGCCTAAACCATGGGTTTAGAATGTGCAAGGCCAACATTTTTTTGGTGATAATTCAATTTTGTGTTGTTTTTTTACTCACATTTTTTTTTCAACAGATAATTAAATTTTTACTTTTTTATTTAGGTAAGAAGATTATATCATCTCCCCCATATTAGATTGTTTTGTGGCCGACATTTATTTCGACCTATTAGAAAATTTATTTTTTTAATAATAAACTAAAGAGATATTATTTTTTATTTTGTGTTACAAAATCTCTCCCATAATATTCAATATCACTATTTTTTTTTGCTGACATGTTACAAGCGTTAGTAACTTAACATCACGTTACAAGATCTCCCCCATACTAAGCTGTAGAGCGCCTCTCCGCGCAAATATACACACTAATAAATTCAACTTCAAAATAAAACTATACTACTTTTCCAAATAATTGTCTCATATTTCCAAATAAGATTGCATAATGCTTTAAAATGGATGATATGTAAATTTAATAAAGTAAAAATCATAACAATAAATATAAGTTAACCAATTTATTATCCATAATCCAGTAAACAGCTACATGTCCAGAAAAACTATTAAACATATTCCCCAAACCACAGTTCAGATCTGGATCAATGATATATGGTGAAATACAGATTTCTGAATTAGATCATGTTAATTCCTGGGCGTTATACCTGCAAAACTTTCTGCACTTGTTCTCCACTCAGACACTGCAGCGGCCATGGCTGTGTATGAACTTCCTCCTTCTTCTAACGCACTGATGGCCTTCTCCTTCAATTCTCTCATTCTCGCCCTTACCCTTCTGCCTTCTCCTCCTTCCATCAATTCTCTAACCGCTCTCTCCACTTCCTCTCGCCGTATGAACCCATCGCTTTCCATCTTCGCTTCGATCGCAACCTTAAACTCATTAACCAGGAGAAACTTATTCGTCCTCTGCTCGGCGAAAAGAGGCCAAGTGATCATGGGCACTCCATGTGAGATGCTCTCTAGCGTAGAATTCCAACCGCAGTGACAAAGGAAACCACCGGTGGATGGATGAGAAAGAACAGGAATCTGAGGCGCCCATGAAGGAACAACAAGTCCTTGGTCCCTGGTTCGAATCTCAAATCCCTCAGGTAACAGTTCGAAAACCTCTGTTTCCTTGCTTGATTGAAAGATCCTTCGAGAAGCACTCCGCAGCACCCACAGGAAGCGGTGTCGGCTCGCTTCTAGGCCAAGGGCAAGTTCGATAATCTGCGCCTCCGGCAGGGCGCCTCCACTTCCGAAGGAAATGAACAGAACCGACGAAGGCGGTTGCTTGTCTAACCACTTGAGGCAATCCGAATCCACCCGCTGGTCTCGGAGAAGTTTGTCACGGGATTCAAGCGGCGACGACGAAATCACCGGCCCAACTGGAAAAACACGGGGTATTCGATGAGCATCAATGGGATTAAATATATTTCCTTCCACAAGGGTTTTGATGGGTTCTCTCTCCAGCTCCTCGAATGTGTTTAGCAAAACCCCCTTTACTTCCCGAAGACGCGAGAAATGGTGCACGAACCAGAAAAAGGCTTCATCCGACCTGTCCTGTACAGGAGTCGGCAGATCCCTGCTCGAGATCGGAGAAAGGCCCGGTACCTTTACAGGAAAATCGGCGTCCTTGAACGAAATTGGAATCTCCGAGACGAGCTTCGGAATAGATAACATGAGAGGGAGAATAGAAGCAGGCGAAGTTAAGAAAACGTAGGTGGGTATGCAGAGCTTCGCTGTCACATCGATCATGGCGGAGCAGAAAAAATCAGTGATAAATGCAGAGACGGGCGAGGCAGAATCGAGAAGCGATCTGAGAGCAATTTCAACCGATTCTTTCGATTTCTCCATGATCTTAGATAATCGAGTTTCGATTTTCATAGTTTCCGCGCCTTCGATCTCAATTTCGGCCGGCGGCACCTGGACGAAGTTGATATCCAGAAAAGCGGACGCCATGTGCTCCGAGAAATTAGCGATGAGATGAGAGGAGAACATCCATTGGCATGACAGGAAGGTAACGGAGAGTCCATGGAATTCCGAGAGGCGCTTAGCGAGCTCGGCGAAAGGGATGAGATGGCCTATTCCTGCGCTGGGAAAGATGACCACATGAGGTTTTGGGTTTGCGGCCATAGCAGCTGAATCTTGATTATCTGAGCTATGAAATATGCTCTTTTCAGTTTCAGAGCACCACCTCCACACGTCAAAATGAAAATTTTTCTTACGGATTAGGATAAAAGACAACTAAAATGCCTCGCTTTAGGCAGGAATTTGCGATTGTGATAATTGAGTCTCCACATAGGTTCAATTTGAGTTTTTATGTAATGTATGAGTAAAAAATGTATGCAATTTTGATTTTTGTGCTGATATGACAGATGGATTTGTCCTTTCACATATTTTTGAAAAAAATAATGATTGTGATAAATAAATAAATAAAATTGTTATTTTTCATACTTTTGAAATTTCAATAATTGTATTTGATTGTCTCAAACTAAATTTTAGATTTTAAAACTATTTAAATGGTTGAAAGTGCCAATTTCTTTTCCTTGGAAAATATCATAGTTTTATTAACCATAGTGTTCATTGATCGCTAGGTCATTAAATTTCACCTACTAGACTTACGGCTTAGAGATTCAGCTCTACATAGAAGTAAAAACAGAAATGAGAAGTCTATGAACAAGAACGATCCAAGGGGTCATCTCAGCTCCCATTTGTCAAAGTAACCAGCCCAAAAGGAGCAAGCCTTTCTTGGACAGGACATCAGCCACAGCATTAGCTGAGAAATATGTCCAATGGGGCCTTATGTTCTTTGAGACAATCCACAACCAACAAGGAGTCACCAACAACCTGAAGTCTGTCCACTCCAAATTCAAGTGCGAGCCTCAAAAGAATATTGACAGCACCCTTTCGTGCCCTGCGTTGAGGGGCACCATCAACAAAGGCCCATGGAAAGGTATCATCCACAATGACCGCAAAAATGAAACAAAGAAGATTAAAAAAGATTAAGAAAGATAACACCGAAAAACTTTAAAAATACCAAAATTAGACCAGTATATATTTGGGCCGAAATGAAGATGAGATCAAATAATTTTCTTGTTCCAAACTAGCCAAATACCCCAAGCTCCTAAAACCGGAAAAAACTGCATGAGTCAAGATTTAAACACTATAAATTATCATTTAGACATTCTAAATTACGATTTAAACTTATCTCGAATAAACAATTTCTTTTCCCTGCTGGAAAGTATTGTAAAACAAGGGAGAGTTGCAAAGCAACTTAGTCCCTGCTTAAGGGGGTAGATACATGTAAGGAATAATAATACATTGACTAGTACAAATAAGTACATTTTAATAATCAATTTGTACAAATAAGTTGATACAAATAATCAATTTTTACATTCTAAGCCTTCGCCTGTACCATAACTCACATAACTCTTGGGTAGCCAGTTTGCCAATCTCTGCATAGTCTTCTACCAAGAAATCAACGTTTCTCTTTGCAGATTACATTTTTACCCACCTGTAAACCCTAAATCTGGCCTGCATTGTTCCTCTCTTGCCACTGGAATTTCTAGAACGCATCTCAGAAATCTCAATCGCTTGTGAAGACTATTGCAGTGTAGACAATTGCAACATATTGTTTGTGAAGACCATTCTCAACTGTTGCATGGGCTCTCTTTTGGGAAGCACTCCGTTCTCCATTGCTACCTGTGATTTACAACTTGTGAAGAGACCATCGAGGAGTTCTCTTGGGATGTGACTACGCCGTGAAGTTGCTGCATTTGAGCTAGAGCTGTGTGGAACAAAGTTCAAACAAGGTGGAGTCGCGTTCCTTTTTCTGAGAGTGGTATCGAAAACTCTAATTCGCGTGAGAGTTGTGAACACACTCCCCTATCTGTATGCAGGATCTTGATTGTCTTTCCTGACTGCTTCTCTGCAAGAGCTTTTAAGTATCTGAAATGCTAAACACTTATGATTTCTGCTTGAGTGAAGTATACCCAGGTGTACCTTGACCAGTCATCAATGAAGGTAAAAACATACTTGGCCCTGCTCATGGACGGGTTAGGAAATGGACTCATAACATCACTGTGAACAAGCTCAAGAGATGATGAGGCTCTCCATGCCTTTCCCTTGTCAAATTTATATTCAGGATGCTTTCAAAAAATGCAGCCTTGACAGACACCATCTGAATACTTGATGTTGGCAAGGGGGATATTGGAGGCTCATGCAACTTGAGCAGGCTTCCCAGAGCTCTTACGGTAACATTATTCTTGCAAGGGAGCAGTGTATTCATGATGACGGACCCCTCTTCCATATTGATAAAAGCTTTAGTGTGTGCTCAACCCTAAGGGTTTGTAGGTTAGGATTTTATGCCCTTGGTAGGATTTTGAATGACCATGACAGAGCTGTTACTAGTGTTAGTTGCCAAAGTTGCCAAAGATTAGAGCACATTCATTTATAAAGATTTATTCTGTGCGAATGAGAATGACGCTATGGAATGACCCCCTGTCTATATGCACCTATTGAATATGACCTCTTCTGTCGACCTCCCGATGATTACTGTCTCCAGCCGATCCCTGGAGCCAACCAAGTCAATCGGTTAAGTTGATTAGCCCAACCAAGCTGAACAGTCGGGGATCAAAGCCAAGCTCTAGCATAACAACCTGTATTGAGTGATCGACAACATCAACTACTAACGACTAGCGGCGTTTCTAGCCAGACATAATAGTGCAACTTCGTGAAAATGGAGCATTATCAAATTGTATTTCCCTCTCTCAATTTAATCTTTGGTTCAATTTTGACATTCTTTCTCATGATTATTATATTGAACTAGTTAATACCTTGTTTACAAGTTTTTGATACTAAAACCAGCTTCAAACACTTTATTTAATAACAAGGTACCACACGGGTATTATAAGGTTCTAATGTCGTAAACATAACCCAAGGCTCTCCGGAATAATGAACATCCCGTCATCGACTTGTTAGGCTTTGATGTGATGTATAAGGGAAGGGAATTGATACCCCACCAGATGTCAATTCACCAGCCCTACCTGTCAATACAACATAAATGTGCAGATGAACATGCATGCTAAGGGACCCGATCCATTGAGATATCGCTACAGGTTATTAAAATAGCACAGTACTCTCAAAAAAGTTGTCAATGGTCTTGATTGCGCGATCGATATCCCCAGGTAAGAACTACAGTTTTAATAACACTTGGCTCAATTCCATCGTTTGATGGTCAATCTCTAGAAAGGCCGGGCCTCCATTGTCATCGTTGTTCGAATAAATTATTCTTCTCTGTTGAGATACCGATAAACTAAACTAGTGATTTCAGATTTTGATAGCAAGAGGAAATTGTTTCAAGCATTTGGTAACGCACCCCACAGTGAAAACTGGTTACAGTTGCTAACCTAGGTTACCCTGTCGTTCGAGGTTTTTCGAAACGGTTCCAAGCACTGTCACGTGAGAAAGAAAAGGATACAGAAGCATCCTTCTAGGTTTAACCGAGCACTTTAAGCAGTTTTGTTGTTCTCTTGTCTTCAGGTAAGTTACATTGTTTACCCATTTCATTACTTGTGTAACACGCTTTCATTATTTAAAACTTCTAACCTTCATTTTTTGGAACTATAGGCTTTTAATCCCAGACTTTCTATTTAGTCTTTGCGTCTACTGGTAAGAATAATCATATCAATAAGTTATTTCCCTTTTGCTGGCGATTCGTCTTCATGGAGGAGATTTGGTTAATCCTTTCGTCTTTACTGTTTGTGGTCAATGGAGAGAACAGATAATCCTCTCAGGAGGATTTGCGTTTGAACAAGTCTTTTCTTGTACAAGGCGTGGTTTTACAACTTTGGCCTCATAATAGGTCTATACTTACCTCTGATAATGATTTTGTATGGTCCTAAAGTCCCTTTCCATCGTGGGAAAACTGGGTCTCAAGCCTCTGTTGAACCTGCAATTCTTTGAGGAACTAGCATCAAGGTTTTGAATTCTGGTTCCAAGTTTAATTGTAGATTACATTTCAGTCCATATATAAAGGGTTTACTATACCTATTAATTTGAGCTCTTAGTCTTCTTATTTGATGTGAAAGTATTGTTCAAACAACATGTGTGGTTAACAATGTAAATGTAGTCTCTTAATTTAGAGTTCGGGTCATGAATTGGTTTTAACCATAACCTGTTAAAACTATGATATATACATACTATTAGGGTTTAAACACAAAAGGTCTTTATCCAGTCTGCATCTAACAAGCAACTGGCTTATAGCAAAGTGAAAGAATAAATTGATAAGAAGGAGGACGAGTGATGTGCTCTGCTCATCTCTATGAATTAGACTGTGAATTAGGCTGTGTGCAGTCGCTTGAAAGACAATCACCTCAATATCTCCTAACACAGGTCGTCTTCCCTTCATCTCCTACAGCAATTCGGACTTGGACCTGGCAGCATCTCCTGCAGCAATTCGGACTTGGACCTGGTAGCATGAAAACTTATGGCAGTATAAAGAGGTACTTAGACTTGTTCCAATGTTTGAGTAGCAATTATTTTGATTTCCAAAGTTAAACCATTTATTTCAAGGAGGCAAGCATGCTCCAAGCATGCCAAATGAATGAATTTCCAGCAAACCGTACAAGTATATTCAACAATAATTGGTAAAACCTGCCTGCTGCAAAAAATATTGCTTACTCATTTTTGTTCTGCAAAAAATAATCCCTCCCGTGAGCCTTTTCATATAACTCCCGTGAGGCCGAGTGTTCCCCGCCTTAGCTTCGTTGCCATCACCGGCCTTTGCTTCTCTGTCATGCCCCGGGCATAGCCTCTATGCTCCTCTCTGCATCAACATGAGCTTTGCATCCTTTGCTTCTGTGTCATGCCCCCGGCATAGCCTCTGTCCTCCTCTCTGCATCAACATGAGTTTTGCATCAACATGAGTTGTGATAGTAGGCTATGAGGATGAGTTGATCTCAAGCCCCCTCTGCCTAGTGAAAACAAAAACTTGTACCAACCCTGTGAGGGTTCTATGGCTGCATGGACTGCATACATGTCCATCCTGCAAGATCCCAACAGCGACAGCCAGACAAGACAACGTGCACGCTGGTGTGACCGTGCCAGAGTAGGAAAGTGCAACGTGTGAGCTGGTGTGACTGTGGCAGAGTAAGTGTAAGAAAGTGTAGCGTGTGACCCTGGCAAAGTAAGAAAAATTAAATTAAAACAGTGAATATGTAAACAAACATTTAATGCTTGTGAAGTAATGTTAAATAGCACCCAACATTAGTTTAAACTCATGAAATTCGACAGAGACTCACACGCAATTATATAATTTCACCATAGTTTTAGCCTGGATGACCTCGATTTGAGGCCAAATAAGGAGTCGAATCATTTCATTGGTCAATATAATATAAAAAAGTTTTATTTATTTATTTTTGTTTCAAACTTTCAAGTTTTTCATTTATTGTTCGTGAGAAAGTTTGGATAAAAGATTTGTATGTCTATTGGTTTGCGTGTAAGTTAATTAAATTGACGGCAAGGCGGATCATAGAGTCCCTGCCAGCCCAGAGGGCAGGGACTAATAAAGGCATGATAGACTGTCTCTGATCTCCAATAGCAATCCAAGTTGACAGGCATGACCGATCTTGACGACCCTTTCGAGAGGAATCTTATGAAAAACGACGAGTCAAATCTTCGAGTTGCCCGTTTAGTACATCAAAAGTCGGTGGCGTTAGTGGCACGCACGTGAACCAGGAATATATCTATTGTAATCTCTACGTCTTTATATAGCAAATTCATGTAATTTTACGTCTTTATATAACAAATTCTTGGCATCAATGACTAGTTGCGCAAATGGGAAAGAAAGAAGTGTTTTTTTTTTAAATAACCCTGGAGATTATCATTAAAGTAATAGTAAATACCTTAATAGGAAATGGACAAGTTGTAAATTTTCCACATGATATTTAAAAGAGTCTTTACAAAATATTGAAAAAGTAGTTGTTTTTTTTAATAACCCTTATAAGCATGGATGTTATCATTAAAGTAATAGTAAATACTTTAATAGCAAATGGACAAGTTGTAAATTTTCCGCATGATATTTAAAAGGGTCTTTACAAAATATTGAAAAAGTATGTAAGTAATATTAGTAGTTGTAAACGAGGTAAATAATAAGATTTAAAAAAAATAAATTACTATTATTTTATTCAAATATTACATTAAAACCAGACAAATTAATACATATTAGAATATAGATGGCAGATTGTAAATTGCTGTGGTTTGAACTTTCTAATTTTTTTTAACAATCTTCTTCAAACAAGACATACTAAACACTAGGTGGATCTTGGAGTGGGTTAGAAAGGTTAATTTGTAAGAAGCTTATCCATTGTGTTATATAAACTGATATAGTTCAGGTAGGCTTCGAGATGGAGGAACACTAGATCCCCTTCTACAAAGGAACATTTATCCATAAACAAAACAATTGTGAAAAAAAACAATTTATTGTGTGTGCTTTGGAGGTACCTTAAGTATGAAGTCATTGAAGGTGGTTGTTGGCCATATACAACTTCATATGGTGTTATTTTGGTAGCATTATAATAAGTGGTATTATACCACCGTTCAACAAGAGGTAATCATTGTGCCTATTGGTGTTTCTTTTTGGATGCAAAACATCTCAAATAGGTTTTGAGATACACGTTGACTACTTCTATATGGATATCTATTTGGGGATGATAAGTTGTGCTCATTTTCAACTCGATGCCCTATAGTGTAAACAATTCTTGTCAAAGTTGTGCTCATTTTCGACTCGATGCCTTATAGTGTAAACAACTCTTGTCAAATTTGACCAAAAACAATTTGAATTGGAAATACAATTTGGAATGAGAACCTCAAATGGAAATAGCAGAGATTTAGATCTTACCAATTTGAGATGCCCATCATGGTTATGGAGTTGGGTGACCTAGGGTTCCATAGAGGAAACCTAATTTTCCAAACTTGGAATCTTGGAATTCTGTTTGGATAGAAAGGTGCTCCTCATTGAAGCAAGTTGTTCAATGAGATCCTTTGCCAAATTTGGTGGAGGTGGGAACTCTAAAATTTTGATGCCCTAGTTTCTCCCAGCACGAGTGGAAATACAATTTGGAATGAGAACCTCAAATGGAAATAGCAGAGATTTAGATCTTACCAATTTGAGATGCCCATCATGGTTATGGAGTTGGGTGACCTAGGGTTCCACAGAGAAACCCTAATTTTCCAAACTTGGAATCTTGGAATTCTGTCTAAATAGAAAGGTGCTCCTCATTGAAGCAAGTTGTTCAGTGAGATCCTTTTCCAAATTTGGTGGAGGTGGAAACTCCAAAATTTTGATGCCCTAGTTTCTCCCAGCACGAGTGTCTGGGTCAAAAATGAAACTTCTTCAAATTTGATTCCTCTTCCTCCAAAAGATGCGCCCTCCTAGGGTGAGTTATCTTAGTCCTCTTATCCTGATGATCTATGGAGAGAAGAACTTGAACTATGAAACCCTATTTTCTTGTTGCTACAATGTCTTATTTTAGAGAGGCTCTGATACCATATTAGATTTTGCACTTTTCAATTTGATTAGGATCTATATCTGAAAGAATAACAAGCACATCAAGATACACAAGATACACAAGACACAAATATTTTCCGCGGGGGAACCATAAAGGAGAAAACCCCACAAACTTCCTCAGAATAGTTTCATCACTAATACAATATCACAAGATTGAAAAACCCAAGAATAAGAAGTCTTATGCAACTCTCTCTCTTTCTCCTCTAGCAAACTTGCCCTCTCTCTCTCCCTCTCCTTATGTGAACTTGAGAGTGAGTGAGTGTGTGTCTCAATGAGGGAGGGCGCCTCCCTATTTATACACATCAAGTGACTAACCTAAAACCTAACTGGACCAACCTTCTGACCTAGCAGGGCCGACTTCTCCTAGGGAGACTCAAAAATACACTTTATTATATTTATCTTGGGGACTACTGCATTGACTTACAACGAAGGTTTTATTTTAATGACCAAACTTAATAATGGCATCCCAAACGAAGGAAAAATATCTTTGATAAGGGTACAACAAAATACAATAATAATTTACAATAAACTATCTTCTAAAATTACATTTACAACATGGTTAGGGTTATAGTTGGTTTTATTTTAATGACCAAACTTAATAATGGCGTCCCAAACGAAGGAAAAATATCTTTGATAAGGGTACCGCAAAATACAATAATAATTTACAATAAACTATCTTCTAAAATTACATTTACAACATGGTTAGGGTTATAGTTGGGGAATTATATTATAAATGGTGCCCAATTCATTTCTCAATTGTTTATTGTGAATGAGTAACCACCAAAACCCAACTCAATAATTTAGCCTTTGACATTGTTTTAATGAGAATTTTAATAAAGAATTAAGATGAATTTACGTGAGATTTATGGTTTCTAGAATCTGTTCAAACAAAGTTTAACTTAGGAGATTGGAAAATATGTTCATGGTCTTATTCATGGTTGAGACGATTGATGGGAAAGCTTGACAATATCATAAGAAATGATGGCATTTGGGCACCTAAGAAACATGAAAAATGATCATGAATTAAACTTTTCCATTATTTCAAATTACCAAATGAAATTGAGCTAGCTATTACATGAAATTAAACTTTTCCATTATTTCAAACTACTTTAGATACGTAAATGTGTGTAATGAATGCAAATTGATTACTAAGAATCCTTGCTAAAGATAGGGATTAATATCAACAAAATCAACACTTGTGAAACACCTAAGTTCGATATGTTAGTTGAAGAAACATGTTACATATGAAAAATTTGCACAATCTTTATTGAGATAAACACTACGCATACACATGTACTATTATATCAAAAGGTAAATATATCTCGCTTTTTTTAAATCGCATATTGTATCTCTCTCTTTCTAATGAATAAAAACTATATATTAAAAAGATTGTAGGTATATAAGGTGTTTAATAAAATTGCGAGTCAATCGGGGTTGATAGTCTCGGGCATCATCATTGATCCTAAGGTAGAAATGGAAGATAAATTTGAATGGCTCTTGGAATAATATCAAATAAATAAGTGAAGGGCTTGGAATAACATCAAGGAATAAATATCATTAACACTAGATGAATCCAACATTTATAGTTGTGGGATATTATTTTTTCATTATTCAATATTGAAATTCTACAAACTTGGTATACAAAGTGAAAGTTGGCATTAAAGTGGATGAGATTGATGGTAAATACCTATGCCAAGTGAAAGTTGGCATTAAAGTGGATGAGATTGATGGTAAATACCTACATCATCAACAAAGGATGCTCTCACACACTCATATTCAATGAAAAATAGACTCATATGCATTCATATTTTACTGTGGAAAATGAAGTTGGGAAATTGTAAGAGCATAGGGAGAAAATTGATCGTTGAACATGGAGATGATGAAAGAATTTCACGTGGTTAAGTTGTTTAAGAATTAGTGTATCCTTATATATATATATGAAGGATTTCTAGAGAGGTTTCATGAATAGAGGAGAGCTTGGGCTTGTTGACTTGTCCTTTGATAATTTTTTGTGGTTGGAAGCTCTTGGATTAGCCCCTTGGATTGCAAACTCATTCTTGGAGGTCAACTCCATCTAGTGAAGGAACCTTAGAAATTTTTAGAGAACATAGGGGAGAGCATTAAGTTGATTCATTGAACTACTGGAAAGGAAAATTACATCTTCTTGCAATTTCTTAGAGCAACACAGTAGGTTATTGTTGAATTGCAATGTATTGATCCCTTAGGAGAACATAACCACCCTCGATTTTGTGCCCACTATGGAGTTTTGAATATTACGAGGGCTTTGAAGAGGCATGAAATTTATCAGAAAAAATAATCAAACCTCCATTCTTGAGATAATGGATTTGTTGAGTTAACAAAGGTGTCATATACTTCAACTAGAGGTGGAATGTAGTAGGCTTAAGCAACTAGCAATAGAGACTGCTTTAAAAACATCAATGAGCTTATCAATAAGCTTTTTAATGGAAATATTCAAATAATAATATTAAGGTCAACAAAGAGATAGGGACATGGAAATGGAACCGATAGAGGAAGAGAACAATCACCCTTGGGACAATCAGAATGAATCTCATAATAGACATATCGTCATTTAAAACCACGTTTTATTATGTATTGCAAAACAAATTTTCTATCACGCCACTATATTAGTTTACACATGCAAATTTCATTGCAATTCCTAAAAAAATACCCAAACTATAGTGACATTAAAAAGCATAGTTAATTTTTGTTTGTTTTTAGAATTGGAAGCACTTGAAAAACGAGTCATTTTGTAATTTTAAGACAACCAGTGTGATTGCAACGATGTTTTAATACAAAATTATTAGTTTTAGTAAAAGTAAAATAAAATTAATAAATTGATTTTAAAAATAAGTTTATCTATTTACTAATTTGCTCATTTATTAAACCTATGATAAAAATAAGTTTGAGTTTATTTATTTATTAATTAGTTAGTTTAATATTAAACTTTTTATAAAAACAAGAGCCAGATAGTGGCTATGTCCTTCACATTTCACTAGGTATGAGCACTAGTTTTTTTGTAATGGAAACAATTGTTGAAGGAGTTGTTTTTTCTCACTTGATGAATCATTTATATATAGCAATGAAATATAATATACATTTTGCAACAAATGAATCTGAAAGTAAACCAACAATTATCCTTATTATAAAGAGGGAAGACAATTCATGGTTCATATTTGATTTTAAGAATGAAGAGTATAAATTCTTTTTTTTTATAACAATTACACTATTATTAATTCTTATCATTGACTTTCATTTATTCCAAAATTTTGGCTTATTAAAATCAATTTTCTAAAAATTAAAAATTAGATTGACTATTTCTTAAAGATGTATTACAAAGATTTGATAATATATAAAAAATATAAAAAAACAAAAAATGGAAAAATAAAGAAAAATATAAATTTACCAAGCCATTATTCATTTAATACATTTAATGAAATGATATATCCAAATAACATTTATTGAAATGATATATATCCAAAAATATAACATTAAATATTCATATAAACTACTCTCATGTAAATTAAATTAAAACACAAGCACCAACCTTATTAGTATATATTATTATTAAGATTTGGATTTGGGTGAGCAAGGTAATAATAATAATAAATTTTTATTAGTATATATTATTATTGAGATTTGGATTTGGGTGAGCAAGGTAATAATAATAATAAAGTTGGCATAGCCCCAAGGGTTAGCTCAATTGGTAAGACCTGCACACTCTCTCGGTTAGGGGGGAAGTCACCGGTTCGAGCCCAGAGTCCTCTGGGGTTAGGCCTTCTGCCGTGGATAAAGTTGGTGGTAATAATAAAAATTGTGAAAGTTAGCAAATGCCAATTTTAATAAAAATCATAACAAATAAAATAAAATCACTCTCAAATATTGGACCTAAAGAAACATATTATTTAGTTTGTTTTAAAATTGTATTTCTATGCTCAAAGAGCTTGGACAAAACGGTCCTGAGCTCACTGTAATTTTGACAATAAAATGCTAGGAAGGTCAATATTGCAACAAAGATTATGAAACTGAGATCTAATGTGAGTGTACCAAGGGCACTCTAAGAGGAAGTGATTTTCATCCTCAATGTTTATATTCTCACATATATGGAAGATCCTTTCCAACCATGGCATTTTAGGAACTTTCCAACCACTTGTTTCACTATGGAGCTCATGAGAGTTCGTTCTTATCTTGGCTATATTAATTTTTTTTTTAACTAGTTAAAACAAAGAGATACTTTTGATGTTTTAGAGTAGGGTTGATGACCTCTTTATAATATCTTAATTTTCTTTTAGCCTCTAAATCTTTCTCACACCACATTTTCTCTTTAAACTTAGAAGTAACAATATTTTTTTAATGTTATTAATATTTTGCAATGCAACAGTTTTGTCGATATCCCAATGGTTTAACCACACCCTCGTATCTTTATACCAACCTCTCTTGATCCTTACATGATTTTGGCTGGAATTTAAAGCTAGCTTATGAAGTTTATGGTCTCCCATGTTATTGATTTTGTGCTTGTATAACAAGAGCCTAGTCATAGCTAGGTTTTCAATAGTGGAAAAACCTCTTGGACGTCTAAAATTATAAGTTTGAGAATTGTAACAATAATTTTCCAAAAAATTAGGAAAATTTTCTAAAAATCCTCCTAAAAAATTCTTCAAATTCCAGTGGAAATCATTGAAGTTTTAGACTACCTTCTGTAATTGATTGTTCACAGTTCCATATTTAAACAAATAAGAAAGCGTATAAAAATATGAAGTTTATATGTAAAATTAAAAAAATACATAAAAATATCTTTACATGTTTTGCAAATTACATAAAATAATAATGGTTTATGCTTTAATTAAAAATACAAATCAATATGTTCATTTTTAATAACTAGTCTCTAACTTGAAAAAATAATAATAATTATACTTATACAAGTTTTAATAAATGATGAATTCAACATTTGTTGCTATATCTTTTCTTTTAACAATTCTACCATAATCTAAAATTGTGTTAAACCATTACATGTTTTTAAGATACATTTTATAAATCTAACATAATTTATCATAAACTAAAATTGTCTAAGAGATTGTATATTTCTAAGATACAAAAAATTTGTGAGATTTAAGCACAAGCACCATACAATTTTGTGAGATTTAAACACCATAACTAGCATAGATCCATCTAAAAAGGGATCTATCAAGCACTGAGACGGATCAAATATGTCAAGGCTTAAACCTTTTTTTAGAGTGGAAGTGTTGAGGAAGTGTGTAATCCAATGTTTACGGTTGTAGTTTATCTAATTTATATTGTTATATATATATA
>LPNX010341925.1:560195-578581 GCA_001517045.1 Pseudotsuga menziesii
AAGAAGATACAAATTTTATTTATTTATTTTAATAGTAGATTTTTGGAGAAGTTACTTTAAGAGAGATGTATATAGGAAAAAATAAATCTAATTTTAAATAATATATATGGAGATACGGTTTACCATTCAAGAAAAGATATAAAAAAAAATGTTTAAGAAAATTAAAATTAATTTAATTTTAATAATATATTTTTTAGAAAAGTTAGAAGCTAAACAATAAAATAGAAAAATATTTAAAAATATAGTATATAAAATAATAGAAAAAAAAACTAACTACCCATAAAAAATTTAATTTATTATTTTAAAAATTACAAATATAAAAGTAAAAATATCTATAGCTTGCTATGCTAAAGCTAACCAATTCAAACCTACTAAAAGTAAGATCCATATAACCTTATAAAATTTTATCATACAACCATCAAATTAGTCCATAGAAATCTATAATTATTCAAGTTCAAAAAATTTGTCTTGTAAGGTCATTGTCTTGGAAATGAGGATTTTATCCACTTGATCTGATCTAAATGGCCTCTCATCACTTCGGAGGACTCGCAGGATGTTATGAAAGAGTTCTCGGGTAAACTTCGTCAACTAAAAGAAAAAGTTAAACCTTGGTTTAAAGTTGAGTCTCAAAAAATGAAGGATAAATCGCTTTCTCTGGAGGAAGAAATCCGTTCTCTTCTACTTTCTATGCACTTTGCATTATTAAACAATGATCAACATCTTAGATTGATAGCACTAAAAGATGAGCTTCAAAAGCTTCTGGATCATGAGCTATATTCAGCTAGACTACAAAGCGGTGTTACTTGGGCCACGAATGGGGATGCTAACACCAAATATTTTCATGCGATGGCATTGGCTCGGAAAAATCATAATGCCATCTGGAATCTAAAGGATGAGGAAGGGAACTGAATCTCGGATAATCAAAGCATCAAATCTCTCGGGATTCGATACTTTAAAAATATTTTTGCTGATGATCATAAGACCAATCTTTTTGCTTAGCTAAGGGTGATTTGTCTTTTTCCTTCTTATATCAGGGAGGATAGAAAAAAGGTCTTTACTGATTCTGTTACTCTCTCAGAAGTTGTTACAGCCCTCAAAACTTTCAAAAAGGATAAGGCTCCAGGCCCTGATGGTTGGCCTGTAGAATTCTATCTGACATTTATAGATTTCCTTGGCCCCATTCTTGTTGATTTGGTGGAAACCTCTAGAATCTCGGGTAGTGTGGCCCCTTCTATTAATTCCACCTTCATAGCTCTTATTCCTAAAGTTGATCAGTCGGTCTCCTTTGCTGACTTTCGCCCTATTTCTCTTTGTAATCTCTGTTATAAGTTGATTTCTAAAGTAGCAGGCTTGAGACTCAAACCTTTCCTTGACTCCTGTATTTCTTCCCAGCAATTTGGGTTCCTGAAGAACCGTCAAATCATCAAGCCGGTTGCCATCACGCAAGAAGTTCTTCACTCTGTTAAAACAAAAAAGAGATGTGCGATAATCCTCAAGTTAGACTTGTCAAAGGCCTTTAACAGGGTAAATTGGACTTATATCCATCTTATTCTCATTCAGATTGGAGTTCCTCTTGTTGGTGTGAATTGGATTCTAGGTTGCATCTCTTCAACAAATTTCATTGTTCTTGTCAATGGTTCCCCCTCTTCCTTCTTTCAAGCCTCTCGGGGAATCAGACAGGGATGTCCTTTGTCTCCGTTGTTGTTTATCCTGGTTATAGAGGGTCTCAGCCGTCTTATTGAAGATGCCAAGTGTAATGGTAAAATCAAAGGTATAAAAATTTCTACACATCTCTTCCTAACTCATTTGCTATTTGTAGATGATGTGATTTTATTTCGACTGGGAACCTATGAGGAATGGATAGCTTTTAAAGTTATTCTTGATACTTTTTGTGAGGCCTCTGGAATGTGCATAAACTTGGAAAAATCTTGCTCCCTCCATAATGATCTTGATGCTTCCCTTCTTGGTAGAATTACTGGTCTTCTTCCGTACAGATTTGCTCATCTAAATCAGGGATTCAAATATCTTGGTTACTTCCTCAAGCCTTCGGGATATATGGTCAAGGATTGGCACTGGCTTATATCCAAATTTGAGAAGCGTATCTCTCACTGGACTAACAGGCTTTTGTCTATGGGAGGTCGTCTAGTTCGTATTCGATCTGTGCTTTCAAGCATCCCTGTCTACTGGCTGGCTCTTATTCCTATCCCTTCCTCAATTTTAGATAATCTCAGAAAATTGATTTTTTCCTTCCTTTGGGGCTCCTCCTTAAAAGGGAAAAAATTTCATCTCGTTGATTGGCACATTCTCGCTCGTCCGATGTCTTCAGGAGGATGGGGGATTAAACATCTTCCAAGTTTCAGCTTATCTCTGAGATTGAAGAGTCCGTGGAATGCGTTAAATAGCACTGGCATTTGGAATCTTATCTTGTCTATTAAATACATGAAAAATCGGCCTGTGCATTTATGGCTAAGGGAAAAATGTTTCAGGTTTCGAAATGTTTCAGTTATTTGGAAAGGATTCCTCTTAACCTTACCTTGGCTGGGTAAAGGGGTATTATGGCAAGTGGGAAATGGCTCTGATATTCGATTGGGAGTAGACCCTGTAGTTGGAATGGGCAGCTCGTATTTTCTCTCAGAAGATTTGAGAGCCTATCTGGAAGATTATGGTATTCAGACCCTGGCTCAAGCTAGAAATGAAACTTGTTTTGCATCAGGGTATTGGTTTAATGCTGATGATCTCGATCTGTGCGGTGATTGGAAATCTGTGTGGGATCAATATATTAGAGGACTGGAATATAGTAGAATCCGGTTGAAAGACTCTCGTGACTCTCTTCTTTGGTCATACAACAAATATATCAGTCCAATTACTGCAGCCAAAGGATATGAAAGCATCATCTCAAATAGTTGTTTTGAAATGCGGAATTCTGTCAGTGATTCCCTTTGGTCTTTGAATATCCCCATTAAAATAGCCTGTTTCAATTGGCTTCTGATATATGGACGGATTCTTACATGGGAACAACTTCAGTCGCGTGGTTTCTTTGGTTCAAGTCGCTGTGTATTATGCAAAAGGAGTTTGGAGGATATCTAGCATCTTTTCTTGAATTGTCCATTCACTGTGAGTTTGTTCTCACATTATGCAGCTCGTTTTGGATTTTCTATGCCCAGTTTTGATTCGGTCCCGTCCTTCCTGGATCATTGGTTTTCCACCATCGCTCGTCGTGCTGTTTATAGATACCTGCCTCTATTTGCTTATTGGTGTATATGGAACCTGAGGAATAAATGTATCTTTGAAAACAGAAGTCCTTCCATACAACCTCTTTTTCCAATGATTGAGAGTTATATTAAGCTTTATCCAGTTCCTAATAAACCTCCAAAAATTAGGAATTTTGGGCAAAAACCTCAAAAGGACTTTCCATGTGCTTTTTTTGATGGGGTTGTTGCTATGAATATTGGAGGCGCAGGGTATGTGATCTATTTAAATGAAAATCATTTTTTCTGCTTCTCTTTGGGATGTGGAAGTAGTACTAATACTAGAGCGGAACTTCTGGCACTCTAGGGTGTTTTAAGAGTGAGTGCGATGATGGGCCTGCCAATCCAATTGATTTTTGGTGACTCGATGGTAATTATTTCTTGGCTCAACAGACTCTCCATCCTTGATATTCCATCTCTGATGCATTGGTGCGATGAAATAAACAATATGCTTCTTCATGTCCCTCCAGTGATCTTCAAGCATATATACCGAGGGCATAACATGCTAGCGGATGGCCTCTCTAAATAGGCGCTGGATTTGGATATGGGATTTGGAACTTTCTATGAATCCCTGGATGGCATGGTCATTAATCGAGGTCATTTTATGCTTTTTTAGTTGCTGATATCTTCTTGTTTGATCAGCTTTTGATAGATTACAGTATATGTTGCAATGCCTTGTCCTTCTTGTTGAGATTCATTCAGCCAGCTAGTTTTGCTCTGGATTATCTGCTTGAGATCACCTCCAATTTATAGCATATTCTAACCTGATATTTCAGGATTGATGAGAAAAGTCTGCTTTGATCAGACTGTTTTGTTGGCTGGCTGTTAGTTCATGCTTGATCACTGTCTTCTGTTTTTATGTTGATCAGCTTCACTTTGTTTCCTTTCTGACAAGAAAGAGGGTATTTGTTTAATATGTCTTTTGATTCTTATGAATAACAAACACTGGTATTTTTTCCTCTGAAAAAAAAATATCTAGAAATCCATCTATAAGAGTTGCAATAAAATAAAATTTAGTTTGGAGTTGCAATAAAATAAATTTACTTTGGAATTGCAATAAAATAAAGTAATAATATAATATTTAAAAGTTTATTTATAAAAGTTGTAATAAAATAAAATTTACTTTAAGAGTTGTAATAAAATAAAGTTTAATGAGTTTATGTTGTAAAAAAAAAATGTTATTTTTATTGAGAAATATATATACATATATATAATTTTGATATAAAGCTTTTTTTTGTTTGTTTTTTTGGATATGGTAATGAAGCCACACAATACTAGATCTATACACTTCTCCATAAAATGATATTATTTTCATCACAGATAAGATGTATTTAAAAGAGTAATACATTTTTGGACATTTTGTAAAAATTATATATTAATGTTCAACATAATATACTATATATTTTGTATACTTTGATTCTATTTAGAATTGGAAATATAATTTTTCATATATATAGTCACATAATTTAACAACTATATATATCTTAACTTCGTCCTGGCAAATAAGAAAGTTAAAATGATTTTGCAATACCAATGACAGACACACATTTAGTGTTGAAATATGTCAATTTGTTCAATTATGACAGGTCGTTTTCTCCCACTGGGCAGAGGAATAGCATGCAAACGCCACATAAAATTGGTTATGAAAGCCTCATATTTTATGGTACAAGCTTTTAAAAAACTAACGTAGTTGTCTCCGAGTCCAGGAATTATCCTGGAACTTCAGCTCAGCGTGAGGAAGTTCATTTCAAAGCACTATATTAAGTAAAAAATGGTTAATAAAATTAAAATTGATTTAATTTTCATAATATATTTTTGGAAAAGCTAAAAGTTAAAAAATAAAAGATAAAAATATCTAAATAATAGAGAAAATAATCAACTGTATACATGAATTGCATTCTTTATAAATCAATTGTATACATAAATTGGGGCAAGCCCATTTACATCAAACACAAATCAATTGGTCAAAATTTACAAACTAGCTCGCTCCTTTATAACTTAACTATATACATGAATTGCAGCAGGCCCCATTTACATCAAACAGGAAGATATTTCACAACATCCAACTTAACAAAAAGGAAATTTAAGGAAAAAAAACTGAACAAAGTTTATAGTATGGTTTACTATAAATACAAATGATTGCATACATGGTTTTCTAATTTATATCAATAAATGGAATACTAGATTGGTTTACATCAAACAGGAAGCAATTGGCCAAAATTTACAAACAAGCTCATTTCTTTATAAATCAACTCTAAACATGAATTGTAGCAGGCCTCATTTACATCAAAGAGGAAGATATTTCACAACATCCAACTGAACAAAAAAGGAAATTTAAGGAAAAATAACTGAACAAAGTTTATAATATAGCTTACTATAAATAGAGATGATTTCATACATGGTTTTCTAATTCATATTAGAGAAAAGAAAATAAATCGAATCCTAGATTGGGGAGGAATCTAGCATATAATTCGGTTTGTTTCTGCTCTCCAAATTTAGAAACCAAGTTAACAAAGGTGTTGGCTGCTAAAAATTTAGCTCTGTTGTTTGTGGCTCAGCCCAACCCCAATTTCAATGTCATTTTTTCCCTGTTTGGAAAGGGATCCATCCCCTTGCACCACTGATACCCACATTTGCTTGTGAGGCTTCATCAAAATTTCCATCTCATCAGCACTCCCTTTTGTTCTAGCTTTTGCAAAATTGTGTACTAATCAAAGTACATAGAGCCTACAATGTATACTTGTATTACTCGAAAACAAAGAAAGGAAAATGAATTACCTTTAAATACCTTTTATATGATATTGAATGATGCAGAGCAATGTTTTAAGTTTACTTTGTATGTTTAATCTCAAAATTTTCCAAGAAAACACTTTCATGTAAACTTTTACGCATTGATTTCCAAAAAAACTCATATGTGTCATAATTGTTCTAATTACGAAGGAACACAATGAAGTAATCAACTTATTCGCACTTCCAATGTTTTCGACTCGAGCATTTGGCTTGTCTATCAGGAAAATCAATGGAGATGCAATTTACCTGAACAATTCCTTGTTTTTCATCCTCAAACTTTTCCTCTGCCCAAGGATCGACTCACTTAGCTTAAAAATAGTACCCCTATAGTATGTTAGCAACTTGGACTTGATTTCAGGTAGGTGGAAGAACAAATTTAAATGGTTCGCCTCCCAGAGAACAATCACAAATTAATGGAATTGATCCCTAAAACACAAACAATGGAGAAGGAAATCCCCAATAATGGCAGAGTTATCTACACCTTTATGCAAATTCACAGAGTTGTAACAAACACCCTTATGAAAAAAATTATTGCTAAAAAATTGCATTCATAAAATGTTGCAACTAAACATAAATTCTTGTAGAGTGAAGAACCTTAAAATATTAGGGAGAATCAAGGTCCAAGGCATACAATAGCTTCACTAAAATATGTATGCTCCATTTTAATGTGCGTCTATGCTTTCTTCGCCAAGTATATATTAAATTGAATGTTTGTTTATACACAACAAAAAATAGGATGAATGAAAACAATTTCTCCTCGGCCTCGATGATAACACGATGGGACGTGTTCGACCTGACCGAAGCACATGACGGAGGCCTGGTTACGTCCCACCTGGAATGGATACACTAAGTCCATGGGTAACACGCAAAGTGAGATAATAGAGGTGGTTGAAGGGAGGATAACATCTGACGCACATTGTTTACTGAATACTAATAACCCCGGCACCCTATCCAAGGTTAGCCGTAATTGCAGATTTCAATGGCCAGCATTCCTGAGACATTAAATTTGGCTAACATATGCCTGCCTCCGGGGGGTGGGAAACACAAAATGAGGAAGACGCCAGCCTCTGCTAACCAATAGCAATTTAAATAAATATGCTTTTAAAAGTTTTTTTTTAATATGCTTTTGATAGTTCTGCTCTAATGTTGGTGGCTTGTCCCATGACGAATTTGATAGATATATTCATGTTTTATGAGAGGTAAATGACACTTCCTGCTCCTCCAAGTGATGGTTCGCCTTCAATTGCTCTGTTGAAAAAATACCATGGGAGGATTTTGTTTATGTTCAGTGTTGGTATCACATGTCTTTTGCTTGGTTTGGGATTTGTTTTTTGTTCTTGCAGTTTCTGCAACAAAACACAGATGTAATATCCAAAGGGGTCTATTGGTTTTGAAAAATTGCTCTATTACGAGCTTCCCAAATACTGTACACGAAAAGGGAAACCTAAGGGATCGAAGCAACATACCCCTGCGGTCCAAAGTATCATCGTAGCCCGTGATCGTCCTGTTGTGGGAAAGAGTCCTTGCTGCAGAGGTCCATACATCTCCTGCATAAGGACAAGAGATGAACAAATGAGAGGATTGTTCTTAACTTGATTTTCACAACACATAAAAGATTGGTTCTTGAAATCCTATTTTCTTCAGAATTTCCAATGTTAACAACTTGTTTCTTAAAGCTAACCAAAGGGTTGTGAATTCCCCAGATTTTTCCCCACCACCATCGTTTTCCCCCTTCTGTATGTTCGATAATGGCTGCATCATAGCCTTTCTTAGCTGTGAATTCCCCATTTCTTGCATTCTTGGTCAAAATTAGTTTGTCCTGTTCATCCTCATCCAGCTATACAAAGCTTGATACCAGTTTTTTCACATATCGGTTCCACTCCTATGCATATTCCCCTTCCAGAATCAAATCCTACGCACTTTTCCAGCCCGCTCTTCCTTTTTGTTGAGGCTGTTGAGCTTGCACATCCACTAACATATGAATCCTTTGAGCCTTTAGTTGTATTAACACGTGTTCTGATAATTTGTACTCCTCACTCGCTCTTTCCCATGGGTCCTCACCAAGTCTTATTCTTCTTCCATTACCTATTCTCCACGTTGTCCAGTTTCTCACTAGTGGAAAGGCCAAAACCATTGCTTTCCAACCTACTGAACCATTTTTATGTGTTTTATTGGGGTTTTTGAACCATTCAATTATTGAAGTGTCTGGGCAGTATTTAGAGCTCATTACCCTGCCCCATAATGTGTCTGGGTTTTTTGCTAATCGTCACGATGACTTTGCTGCCAGGGCTTTGCAAAATAACGCTGGGTTTTTTACTCCCCATCCTCCTAGCTCTTTTGGAAGAGTTAGGGATGACCATTTTGCAAGTGGTATTCCCTCTATTTGTTTTCTAACTGTGCAAAGGAAGGAGAAACACTATTCCTTGTCTTTGTTAATATTCCTTTAGGGATGTAAGTAATGGATGCCCAATAAACCGGGATACTTTGTAAGACTGCTTTGAGTAATCCAATATGCCTCCTCTGGAAAGGAAATGGTTTGTCCATGCTGAAATTCCGGCTTCAACTTTCTTATAAAACCAAACCCAATATTGAAAAGCATAACAGTTTGGTTTTAGAAAAAAACCTAAGTACTTGAAACCTTCTGTGATTGAGACGGCTGGGAAAGGTATTATCTATTTTTCCTTCTAAGTCAAATATCTTGAAAATTCATTGTATTTCAAGCTTGATTTCTCTATGTTTATCATCATCCATGTTTCCCTCTTGTATTTCTCAGGGAAAGAGGCATATACCTTGATATTTTCCTCAGTACCCTTTCCATACAGAAGTACATCATCTACAAAAAGCATGTGAGTAATCTCTTCTGTGTTGGTTATCTTTGCCCCTTCAATCCTTCTGGTGTCTTTGGCATTGTGGATTAAACAACTCAATGCTTCAACAACTAGTAGGAACACGAAGGGAGAGAGGGGGCATCCTTTCATGATGCCTCTTCTTGTACGAAAAAAACTAGAGGGTGAACCGTTGATCAACACTATGAAGCAGGTTGATTGGATACATCCCATGATCCATTCGACCATTTCCAATGACATTCCAATTTGAATCAGTAACAATCTCACAAAGGTCCAATTCACCCTAGCATATGCTTTTGAAAGGTTCAGCTTGAGAGCGAAAGCACATGTTCTTTTCTTTTTTAATGGTGTGAATTGATTCTTGTGCTAGAGAAACTACATCATGGATCTTTCTGTTGTGTAGGGATCAAAACTATTCTTCTTATACAACTTCACTCATGATGGGTTTTAATCTTAGTGCAATGAACTTGTATATCACTTTATATATCATATTGCAACAAGATATTGGTCTAAAGTCGTCAAAGGATTCAATTTTCTATTTTTGGGGGGTCAAAGTTAGGAAACTTGAGTTGATGATTCCCATCACTTTTTTGGATTTATGTGAGTCCTTAACTACTGCCAGTATATCCCCCTTTATTTTATCATAAAAACCTAGGAAGAACTCCAATGTGAAGCCATCCGGTCCTATGCTTTTTCCTTTTTGGAAGGAGTGGAGAACTTGCTAAATTTCTTCCTCCATGATTTCTTTTGTGAGTTCTTCATTCATTTCATCTGTGATTAGCCTGGGAAATAGCCTTATTACTTCCATAATCTTTGTTATTGGGAAGCCCTCGGGTTCTGTAAAAATAGTTCGGAAATTGTCTACAGTTGATTGAGCTTTATCTAAAAATGATATTACTAGGTTACCTTGGTCTGTCCTGATTTCAAGAATATTATTTATGCTCCTTTGTTGTGAGGAAAACCTATGAAAATATTGTGTGTTTCTATCTCCTTCTTCTAGCCATAATGCCCTTCTTTTTAATCTCCACGTATGTTCCTCCTTCAGCAACAGAGAATCATTTTTCCCTTCTAATTGATTTAGGTTTCCTATCTCTTCTGTAGTGAAAATGCCTTCCTTGTTTCTTTCATAGAACTCCTCAATTTTTTTCTCTACCCCCTTCAATTCTTCCTGCAAGATTGTTTTGTGCTTTTTGTCCCAATCCTTAGAGATCTTTTTCATTTTTGCTAAATTGTCAGCAAATTGTTGCATAAATGAGTGGCTCTGAGATTCTCTAAGGGATTTCCAGGCACTCAAAATTAGGTTTTGTATTCTTCTTCCGCCAGCCATTGGGGGTTGAATTTAAAGGGGGAGGGAGGTTTTTCTTCCGACACCCTAACTTTAAAACAATTGGCCGATTATCTGAATTTCCTCCCATTTCGATTCTTGATTGAACTAGCAATTGTTCATTAAATAGATTTTATACCACAATGAAGCGATCTAATCTCTTGGATATCACCTGGTCTCCACCTCTTATGTTTTTCCATGTAGGCTCCATCTTCAATGGAGTTAGTTCTACCAATGCTTTATGTACAAAGAAATTGCTGAAAAAGGGATTCAAGGCATCACTCCTCGCATTTTTCCCCATACCTCATTCGATGAAAGTGTTAAATTCCAATATTCCCCCACTATCACGTTTTTTCTACTCCAAAGCACCCGAGTTTCCAATGGACTCACAAAACACTTTCCTATCATAGAAAGGCCCATAGATATTTAAAATAGATATTTAAAATCGTATATGATAAACTTGTCTCCTCGTCCTCCAATGGAGTCCATAGTAATGAGCCATGCCACGTTATTGAAATCATCTTCATCTCTGGATCCACGCCGTCATGATACCTCCAAAATTTCTGTCCGCATCTATACTCTCCATTTTCCAGTCCTTAACACACTCGTTGATTGCTTCCTCAACATTTTTCCCTTCCATCATGGTTTCTTGAATTAGCAGCACGGATTTATGTTGGTTATCACTCTCTTAAGCGATTTTTATTGGGAGGCCCCCCCTAACTCCTTTGCATTGAAGGAAAGGATTATCATTAAGGGCCCTTACTTGGGTCCATCTCCACTCCAAGAGCCCAACTTATTGGTGTTTTCCTTCCCTGCTTAATGTCTGATATTGCTTGCTTTTGTGCCTTCGAGAGCATAGATTTCCTTCCAACCTGAGTTTTTTTTAGGAGGATTGAGGGCTAATCCCCTCATTGAGACACATTCATCCTCTTCCTTCTGAACCGTTTTAGATCTTAGATTATATTCTTTCTTCTGCCTTGTCTGGGTTTTTGGAGCTATCGTTTAAGTTTTTGTTGGCGTAGGGGAGCTTAGAGTAGTATTTAACTCCTTCTTCATTAAAATTCCATCTATTTCATTATTATGTAAAAATAAAGAGTTTTCTATTGGAAAAACAATGATAGTACCTCTGTTGTCTGGTGGTGACGTTTTATCATGTCGCGTCCCATTCGTTGTTATTTTAGTGAGTTGGTCGTCTGTGTGGTCCACCTTGATGTCGGGTGTGTCTCTGCATGATTGTGCCTTCCCTTTTTCCATGCACCTATCAACCTCGTTCTCCAACTATGTCATTCCTTCGCCACCTTCCGCAATTGCATGATTGTGCCTTCCCTTTTTCCATGCACCTATCAACCTCGTTCTCCAACTATGTCATTCCTTCGCCACCTTCCGCAATTGTATCCCTTACTATTGTATCAGTTCTGGTTATGATGGCATTATTTTTTACCCACACCTTTTTGTAACGAGGGATATTCTTATGCACTAGGTAGTCTTCCTGCAGATGTCCAACCCTGCGGCAGCTGTAACATCTGAACAGGAGCTTCCAATAATCCAGCCTTTGGGACCATATGTTGTCGTGCATTACTATTACCAATTCCTTATAAAGACCATCCCTCATATCCAATTATACCAAAATTCTTGTGCATCTACGATTAATTTTAGTCTCCCAGTTGTTTTCCAAGGCAACAAAGCTGCCTAGCTTGTTACCGATTGCTTCTAAGATTCGTTCTTTCCAAAAGACCATTGGTAATCCTAGTAAAATTACCCATACCTGTTGTTGATTATGTGGTTCCTTTTTGCCTTGAAATCTATCCTTCATTTCTTAAGGATTAATCCCGACGTCCCCCATTTCCAATGTCGTTCTAAGAGTTGTTGGCCATCTTCCTCCTTTCGCAGCTTGAGTAGAAACCATCCTCACGGGAGGACATGAAACTCTAGTGTATAGCCCATTCTTTCAGTCCAATTTGACTCCATCCACTGCAGCAAAGTGTCTCTTCCTAGCGTCTTCCCGTAAAATCTCCCAATCAGTGCCAATTTCAAATATTCTGGTGTTTTCTCGATCTGTATATCTTTCCTGAATGTGAGCTTTGTGTATGTCTTATTCGGTCGCATCCTTTTCGTCTTTCCTGGTTTAATTCCATGCATATGTTCTGACTTGGTGATGTCATTCGTATGATGTTTTGAAGTGTCTTCGGTCATGATTGCTTCGGGTGGCACAACTCCCATCTGCGGCGAGTTTTCCTCCTGAGCGTCCCGTAAAAATTTCGTACAATGAATTTCCTTCTCCGAGCAAAAGACAGGGCCATTCTAGGTGTCTGATTCGTAATACACCTTATCGAGGTACATGGTGCCTTCCTCACGTTTATCCTCAGCTAGCGAATAAGTGTATGACGGGTCTTTTCTGCACTAGGATCTGCTTCCCCCAGGTTCACAATTACGATCATTATTTGCAAAGGGTAAAAAAGTTAAAAGACTGTTGCTCCGTTTGCACAAACCTTCGCACCTTTGCAGGCTACCTCCTTCCCACAGAGTGCCATCGTGCTCTCTCTCTCTCTGTCTATATATATAAAATTAAAAATGCATTAAATTTAGATTTTTCTTTTTCAACAAAAAAAAAAAGACTACATTACAAAAAAATATATATATTTTTGTTATTCATTGTTGCATGATAAAATACAATACTTTGGAATCTGAAAAAACTACATTACAGCGAAACACTATTAATTATGTTTTAAATTTATGAATTATGTTTTAAATTTATGAAATATACAGATGATCAAATATATAGAAATCCAGAGGAAGAAACTTCTTACAAGTATCTCGGAATTGATATTCATCACAAGCTCAAATGGAACTATAGCGTTGAGAAAAGGATTAATGGAGGGTGGAAAGCTTATTTTGGTCTTGAAAATAAGTGTAAATCAATCAATCTCGTCATGTGGGATAAAAATAAGTTCCCCTTTGAAACTCTTGTCATCCCTGTTATCTTGTATGGTTGTGAATTTTGGGGTGTCGCATTTCTAGAGAATCTTGAAGGAAGATTGAGCAAATCTAGAAGTTGTTTATAACTTATAACCTCAAAATTAAAACCAATAATCTCTTCATTTGAAGTGGGCATTTCCCCCATCCAAAGCATGACTATGACTAGGTACATGATGTACAAGTATAAGATAAATAACATGGGAAACGAGAGACTTCCTAAAATTGCTTTAAACTCAAGTCAAAACCAACTACGCCTCAAGCGGTGTTGGTGTAAAGATACCATGGCTTGGTTAAACCATTGGGGCATTGATGAAAATGACATTTTGCAGAACATTGATAATGTCAAAAATATTATTACTTATAAGTTTAAAGAGAATCCGTGGTGTGAAGAAAATTTAGCGGTTAAGAGAAAATTAAGATATTATAACGAGGTCATTAATCCTAATTTGGAAGATCACAAGTATCTCTCTGTAGTAACTAGCTTACGGAAGAAAATTAATATAGACAAGATTAGAACGAACTCTCAGGAACTCCATAGCGAAACAGGGCGTTGGTAAATTCCTAAAACTCCATGGGCGGAAAGCGTTTGTCATCTCTGTGAGTTTAAGAGCGTTAAGGATGAAAATCAATTTCTTTTAAAGTGCCCTGCTTACACCCACATTAGATATGAGTTTCATAGTATTTGTTACAATACAAACCTTTATAACCTCATAGCTTGTCAAATTTATAGTAAGCTTGAAAAGCTTCTTGACAAGCTTTTTAAGCACATGAAACAATATGGTCCCAATAAACATTAATCATCATCCTCATCATTAAAAATATAATATCTATAAAAATAATCTTTATTAAAATATTAATTAATTTATATAATAAAAAATCAAATTATTTAAATACAACAAACCAATAAATGTTTTTTAACACACATATCGAATAAAATATAAATTTATAGATATTTATGAAATATCAAATAAAATATAATAAAATAACTTATTTACACTAAACATTGCCACAATTTAGATACTTAAAATTTACCCCTAATTATCATACATAACTTTACAATTTCATTTAATTGGCACGGTTGTAAGTAAAAAGAAAGAATATTTTGGCATTCTTTAATGTAATCATTAAAATTAATATTATGAATAATAAAATGATTTAATATTTCCTAATATAGTAATTAAAACTAATAATAATAAAATGATTCGACAGTTGCTATTAAAGTCATTGAAATTGATAATTATAAAATGATTTAACACTTCTTAAATCTACATCATGCAGTAAGGCACAAGGGAGTCTTCGCAACTTAGTATAATGTATAGTGATTTTCTGAGATATAATTTTATAATTAATTAAAATTAATTATATATATATATATATATATATATATATATAATCGGTTACATTTTTATGTAAATGACAGAAAGATATATAAAATAAATTAGGGTTACATATTATTAATTATGTTGTAAAATTATTAAATAATTAAGAAAAAATGTGTTGAAAATGTACTTAATATTTTTTTTATTTATGTTTATTAATAACATTTTAAAATATTAAAAAATAAAAAAATATATAAATTATATATCTACTTAAATAAACTAGCATACCCCAAAACGGGGAAGTGAAACGCCAAGATAAGTTGTATATGTTCTAGAAAGACAAAAAAAGTTGTTTTATAGAGCAATTTGTGACATTTTTTTTGGAATTGTTGCAGTAAGACAATGCTCAACTATCCAAACACTATTTCAGGGACTTGCATGTGTTATTCTGGATTTTTATGCAATCCATTTTGTCACATGCGATTACAATGTTTTTGATTTGTTTCTCATTGGCAAATTCTTCTTCATGTACTACTAGTTTGAATAGGTAAGTATTGAAGAATAATTTTGCAAATATGTTTGTGGTCTCTTCAGTCTTTCCTTCATAGCCATATTCATAGAGTTGTAAAGCAAGTACGCCAATAATTTGTTCTGCAACTTCCTGGAATGCAGTTACATCAATGATTCGTATTATATATGATTGTACTATGTAGTAGCTAGATGCCTCATGAGTGAGGATGATTCATCTCAAGAGAAACATTTATTTTGATCATTTGAGGTGATTTTGTATCATTCTATCAAGAACATATTTCAGTATTTTCAATTTATCGTCGATATGTGATCAATTCTTGATCCCCCATTTGACATCTTATGTATCTTATATATTAGTTGTATTTTCATATTTATGTAGTAACATGTTTATTTGATGTTTTTGTTGCTTTAGATGTTAAGAAAAATTGAAAAATAATGTTATTTTTGTATTATTTTGAGGTTTTACGACAATTGATGATATTTTCATTGATGTTGCCAATAAGTTACATTTCGGACCCACAGCAATATATGCAACTTTGCTTGTTGGTATTGTGATGGACAGGATTCCTCCATTTAGGTATTCATTGGATGCGCTTGGCCGCCTTATACCTACCAAGCAGTAGTTGAACAAAATCACTAGAGATGAAATTTTAGGTTGTTTGTGTAAGTCACTTGGATCAACCCTCAAGGGGTATTGTTTGGCGGCTGGCCCCCTTACACATTCACCATTGGGCACATGCTTTTCGTATTCCTTTAGGCCAGTTAAGAATGGGCTCTCATCATCTCTAAGTGGAGACATATCACCAGTTTTGACCGATGCTTGTGATGACTTGCTGATAAATCCAAAATTCTTGAAATAAATCCATATATATCATGTATCATGGATATAGCTCAATTGGTTGAACCATTGGCCCCAGGCATGTTTCCAATGGGGAGGCCATCAGTCACAGGTTGAAGCTCAGTTGAGTTCCTCGGGCTTACCAACTGCTGCTATTGTGGCTGGCAGTTGAAGCCCTTCATCTATATATTCTCCAAGTTTTTCCTCAAGAAAAAAATGTGGTCGTTATTGAGCGTACAACCAGCTTTGGTTAGGGACTTAACAGTCATGTAAGTTGAGTCCTTTATTTTCACTTTAGGTGTTGCCTGCAGGAATGGTTGGAATAATGTATCTATTGTATATTTAACTATACAAAATGATTTTGAAGCTGTCTGGATTCTTATTATATTTCTGCCTTGTCATTGTTGTATTTATTTTTAATGACAATTTCTATCATTATTGGCAGTAGAAAACAATAATCGTAAGCAAGAGCAATATCTGGCAATAAAATTGTATGGGTACGGGTACACCTTTGTCCTGTCCGGTGTGTATAGCATTGCTTGTATAGCTTTGTGAAATCAAGTTGTTTCCAGTCTGTTTTCTAATATAAATTAACAAGAGAATTAGGACAAACATGTGATATCTAGCAATAAAATTGTCTGGGTACAACTTTGTCTCGTCTGGTGTGTATAGCATTGCTTGTATAGATTTGTGAAATCAAGTTGTTTTCAGTCTGGTTTCTAGTTTAAATTAACATGAGAATTAGGAAAAAAACTGTGATATCTATGCATCTAAATTCTGGTGGGTGATGTTCCAGGAATGTATGCAATTGCATTCCATCCTCTTTGTGCAAAGGACTCGAAACTCTGGATGGGGATATCGAGCAAGGAGGGAAGTGATGATGTAAGTGCTACTGTACTATCTTATGCGTATCTAAGGAGGTTAGTGTTATTCTATGTTTGTTATGTTTGAGTAGTCCTTTGCAGAGTTGTTGCATACTGGTCTTCAAAGGAAATAAAGATCATTTGCAACTGATCTTTTTCAGGTTGGTCTGTGGTCCTTTTGCTCGAAGCATTCATTGACTCGAGTTCGTAGAGCATCCTTGTTAACTAATGGTACAGTTGATGGTCTGTCTGAAGCAGAAGGCATGCCTTCTGGAGAAAATGTTCTCTCTCATACAACAGATAAGGTTTGTTTGGAGCAGAAAGAGGAGTTATATCCGACAGCGAGGGGATTTCAGCCTACATGCTAGAAATCTCTTCAAAAGAGATTACAATTCAGGCAAAATGCCAGATCAAGGGGATTTTTTGGAAAATTGCAAAACAGTGATCCCAGATCATGGAGATTTGTTGGAAAATTGTGAAGGGATCAAATTTAAGTCTTCTGAAGTGGATAATGCAGTCCATTCCTGTCATGCAGGTGTAGGGTTGTTATCTGGTAATTCAGAGGAGATGCCTTGTGGGGATAGGCAGCATGCTAAAACAGGTGATTTGGAGGCTGCTAGCTCAGCTATTGAATGTTCTGCAATCCTTGAAATGGGTAACTCGGATGATAGTGCATCTCTCCCTTCACACAAAAGCAAACAAAATATTTTGGTTGTAGAAGTTGATTATGACTTTGATGGCATTGAAAATTTAAGAAAGGTATTAAAGACTCTTCTCTGCACATGGCTATAGTTTATCATAGACCTGCTGTATTTAATTGGATTTTATAGCTAGTAGGCTATACAAATATGAAAAATTCTCTTCTATTGCTATTCCAGACTTTGCATAAAAGACAATTCATTCTGACAGATGTAGCAAATCAGATGGGCGTGTCATCAGATTTGCTAACATCTTTGATCAAGGTTGGGTTTCAATTGCTCTTGGAAAATAGGGAATAGTTTGTAACCTTGTCAATATGTAAACTGAAGGTTATATTTATTGCACCTAAATGTTTATGTAAATAAATCCTTTTCTAAATTTGTATAGAATTTAGCAAATATGATTAGATTTTCATTTGAATGTGGGTACTGAAGATATTTTGTTTCTTTTAAATATATTTTCGCAATAAAAAATGAAAACCTTTTCCTTGACGTAAACATCTTTGCATAAGCCAGCTAGATTTTTACTTGATAGTCCCTGCAGTTGAAGAGTACTATATTTCATTTGATCTAGTGGAGCATACTACACCTGCAGTACAAGAGTATTACTATATTTCTTTTGATCTAGTGGAGTATCTTCTTGCTAAGTATATAGGCATAGTTTGAGGGTTGGATTCAAATGGCTATTATATTATATAGGCAAAGTCTGAGGTTGCATTCTAAATATAAATAAGTTTATATTTGCAGGGAGATAAACACAACATCCCTGTCGATCTATAGAGAAAGATTATTGGTTGGTCGTGCATCCTCTTATCAAGTCAAATTAATACCTCTCATCCTGCAACAGAACATGACAACTGTTAAAACCACTAATCATAATTTTGTTTATATTTCCTAACTGTCTGTCAGTTAAATAGACAGTTATGGTATTGTAACTATATATGTACCTCTAT
>LPNX010341925.1:580443-597466 GCA_001517045.1 Pseudotsuga menziesii
ATAACGTGAACAAAGGATCTTTTAAGTGCCACCATTGTCATAGAGTTGGCCATGTTGAGTCTTATTGTTTTGATCTTCACCCCTGTAGCCTTTGTGGGAAGAAAAATCATCTTTATGACCGTTGTCAGAAAAACAAGAATCTTCAGCGGAAACAAATAAGTTTTGAGTGGTTAGGTACTTGGCGTTGGTGTTTGGAAGCCAAGTTGTTGGAAAGATCTTATCAGCGAGTTTATAGTCATGTATTACCCAGTTTGCAGGGTGCAGTTTCTACAGTTGATGGTTCTTTATGTTTTGTTCCTGACAGGGGGGAAATGAATGTCAGAAACAAAAACAAAAAAAAAAGTCTTTTGAACTTCTAGATTGACATGGTTGGTGGTATTCCTAAAACCACTTGATTGCTTTGGTTGGTTAGTGGTCATCCTAAAACCACAGATTTAGCAAAAGCCTTCATCTTCTGCTAACTTCTAGATTGACATGGTTGGTGGTATTCCTAAAACCACTTGATTGCTTTGGTTGGTTAGTGGTCATCCTAAAACCACAAATTTAGCAAAATCCTTCATCTTCTGCTAATTTGTGTCAGAGACTTTGTTTTTTTGCTCTCTGAATTTGCTTGACATAGTTGATCGTCAAGTAATGGCAGTTTTTTCCGGCAAGGACAAACTTATGATTAAGGGGGGATGTTAAAACCACTAATCATAATTTTGTTTATATTTCCTAACTGTCTGTCAGTTAAATAGACAGTTATGGTATTGTAACTATATATGTACCTCTATGTACATTGCTAATGAATTGAATCGTGAATGTCTTTTTCTGCCCATGTTTTTATTCATGGTTTCCTAATTCCTTCTTGGCTTCACTTATGTTTCTACATTCTTTTTATTATGCATCTAACAACAACTTTTTTAGTGCCAAAGCATATCATCAGGATGATTTGGCCAGAGATTATGTTTATACTGGAAGGCCCGGCAAAAGAACAAAGAACAAGAAAAAGCTTATAAATACGGCAGGCTGTAGTAAAAGAGAGTGTATGCCATCTGAAACAGAATCTTTTGTTCATAGTGACACGGCTGAAAATGATGTAGGGATGGACGAAAAATGTTATCATCACATTGAATGTTGTTATAATGAGGCACATCTAGGTTTACGGAATGATAAAGACAATGATAAAAAAAAATCTTTCATGAAAGTTGATGATGCAGAGAGCACAGATGAGTTTAAAGCAAGGCAAAGACAAAACAATTGCAATTTAATATTGAAGGACTTTCATGAGGAGAGGCAAGAGCAAGTAAGTTGAACTTGTTCCTGCCAGGCTTTGAAAATGCTGATTTTTTCAAAGGCTGTTTGCTGTTATATCTCACATAATTGTTATCTTATTTGATGTTGATATATGCTTCATTGTTTACATTTGATTGTTACATCTCCAACTTTAGAGGCTTAAACTTATTGGTTTAGAGAATGCCATATGTAGGAAAGGATGGATTGCTTTTATACTTGCATGAGTTCCTCATCGTCCAAGATTTATTTTCTTTACATCTGGAGGATTGGTATGGATAATTTTTTTCTGTCATGTAAAATGGATATATTGAGAATCTTCTAGGCACAGCTGAATTTAGTGTCAAGTTGGGGAGGCTTGACAAATTCTTGAATATGCTGAGTCCTTGGTATCTCCCATGTTCTCTTCCACCAGGTTGAATGAACTCAGATTTGTGGCTGCTTCCTTCTCGTCGAACTTCTACATGTGAAATAAATCAGGAAAGAATGCTAAGAACTTCAAAGAGTTAGTAAAAAAATTGCATGTGCCAAAGGATATTACGGACATGTAATGCTGGGGAAACAGAATAGCTGCATGATAATGCTTTTGAATATTTGCAACGTGTTAACTTCTCAACTATCCCAAAACTATGGACGCATATACTTTGATATTCATGAATATTTTCCAAATCATTACAAAAGAGTCGCTGAATCTATAGAGTTTGCATTATATGCCTCTTCTTTAAATTCAAGGCATTCCTTAACCTGAAGCTGCTTGAATGCTTATTGAACTGGTTCGTGAGGACAAGGTTAGTTTTCATTATTAGACTGTTGGAGGCCTGTTTTTTACAGGTTATCGACCTTTTCTTTTATTGATGCTGGACTGCATGTCTGGATGTGAAATTCTACAGGTCATTCTTTCGAATAGAGATATCAATTACAGAACTGAGAAAACCCAGATTTTCGGGATGGTTGCTTCTGTTTTAGTTTGCCAGTGAAAGTTAACATTGTATATGGATAAACTGGAAAAGGCCAGGAGGAAAAGATGAAATTGCAGCAATATGAATATGCGATAAGAAAATCTTGAATTAGCTATAATTATAATATAATAAACTCAATTGGCTTGACCTGCTCAAGAACTCTTAGGTGATGATACTCGTTCTGAATTGTCGATGGTATAATATTGAAAATGTTAATGAAATAACAGGTAAAATACAATGTGAGTGTTTAATCTATGTCATTTAAACATTCTTGGTGTGTGAGTGGATGCCATTAACATGGTAGAATAAAGTGAAACCATGTCATTTGTTAAAGGAACACCAACAAAGACCTTATATGTACACAGCAGTCCATTTGAGGAGGAAGGTATGCGAATTGGGAGGAAAGTGAGGATGTGAACATAATATATAAAAAAACAAATTAACACATATTAGAATATTATTAGAATATAGTTGGCAGATTGTAAATTGCTGCAAAATAGAGGGTGGTTCTCATGCAACGTCTTCAAGTGGCATATTCTTTTATTGGACTAAGATTTCTTCATCAAGTTCTAGTAATGTGGTTTGAACTTTTTAATTTTTTTTAACAACTTTCTTCAAACAAGACACACTAAACACTGGGTGGATCTTTTAGTGGGTTAGAAAGGCTAATTTGTAAGAAGCTTATCCATTGTGTTATATAAATTGATATGGTTCATAAATTTGGCGCTAACTTTTGATGACCAAGTTAGGTTTAAGAGATGTCTGCTTATAGGCTTCAAGATGGAGGAACACTAGATCCCCTTCTACAAAGGAACATTTAGCCATAAACAAAACAATTGTGAAGAAAAACAATTTATTGTGTGTGCTTTGGAGGTACCTTAAGTATGAAGTCATTGAAGGTGGTTGTTGGCCATATACAACTTCATATGGTGTTATTTTGGTAGCATTATAATAAGTGGTATTATACCACCGTTCAACAAGAGGTAATCATTGTGCCTCTTGGTGTTGCTTTTTGGATGCAAAACATCTCAAATAGGTTTTGAGATACACGTTCACTACTTCTATATGGATATCTATTTGGGGATGATAAGTTGTGCTCTTTTTCAACTCGATGCCCTATAGTGTAAACAACTCTTGTCAAATTTGACCAAAAACAATTTGAAATGAGAACCTCAAATGGAAATAGCAGAGATTTAGATCTTACCAATTTCAGATGCACATCATGGTTATGGAGTTGGCTGACCTAGGGTTCCACAAAGAAACCCTAATTTTCCAAACTTGGAATCTTGAAATTATGTTTCGATAGAAAGGTGCTCCTGTCACATACCCCAATTTTGTGAAATTATGTAAATTGTTTTAATTATATTCCGGAGACATTATGTTAAATTTAATGCTAAGTAGGAACTGATGACTCAGCAGAGTCAACAGAATTGGAATGTAATTCAGAATATTTTATTATTAATAAATAAATTGTGGAGACAACAGCATGGGAGAGCTGTTAAAAGAGGTTACTGGTCAAACTGGTGGATGGAACTAGGTGGAAGGCAAAAAGACAAGTGGCAGCATCCTCAAACACTTCCTAAGTTGCAGGTGGCAACTTCCCTATAATTGGGGTCATGATCCCCCAAGAAAGTGGGATAAGAGCAGGTGGCTCATTAAATGACAACTAACCCAAAAAGACCTAGGCAATCTTTTAAAAAGTACTCAATGAAGAGAGCTGAGGCTGCTCAGATATTTTTCCAGAGAGAATCCATTCAGGTGAATGATATTCAGGAAATTCATTGAGGAAAGAGGGAAAAACAGTAAGGAAGTTGTTTGGGAGGATTGCTGCAGTAACTTGGTTTATTACAGCTTTTTAGCTGGGAGAACTTACTGATAAGTTCGGAGTTAACACTGAGTTTGAAGACTCGTATCTGACTTTGCTGCACCTAGTTCCAACCAGGGAGACTAAAGCAAGCTCGGGGGTCCTGAGAAGTCGCTGTCTGAGCGCTCTCCAGGAGTTGGTAGGGAGGAACGGTCTCCCATTGCTGTTGTTGTCCTATTTCAAACAGGTTCTGTCATTTATCTATTTCTGTTTTTAATATATGTGAATGGATGAATGTTATGTTTATATTATTTGACAGAAGAATTAACTGGTTATTGATGTAAATGTTCTAGCTTAGCAGTAGTTGAACCTGTTGATAAAAAATAAAAATAAATAAAGACCTACTGTATTTTTCCACATCTGGGTTTACCAGACCGTACTCCAGCACAGAGGTAGAAACTATAGAAAGATATGTGATGAGATTGTAAATTAGACAATGGTTTCTTTACTTATCATCAGAAAGAATGTTTGTTTTTACTAGTAACTGTTCATGTTTAAAGATAAAACTAGTTCTTGTACAATATTTGTTTTCAGTAGTTTTATTATTGAAGCAGATAGATTAAGGTTACACTAGTTCATCCTACTATATTAAAAACATTACTATTTTATTTCTGCTAGTTTAAATAATTTAACTCGTTATGTCCAAGTAACAGTACTGGAAAAAGAAGTAAATAAATGTAGATTTAAGTCTACAATCAAGCAAACTAGTTAGATTTGATGTATTACATTAATATAATCATTTCCATTATTCTTCCTTCTTCTTATTTAAACCAATTTCTAACATTATTTAGAATTGTAACCCTATCTTTTATAAATTATAAATGCATGCCAATATATATATATATAATATATATAATATAAGATAAATCATAAGAAGGGATATTTGATTTATTTTTATTTTCATAAGTAATATCATAACTTATCAGACAGATTAAATATTATCACAACTCTATAAGTAACTGCATAACTATACAAGAATAATTAACAGAATAATATCCTCTATTTGCTATAAGTTCAACACACGATAAACATATAGAAATTTTAATACTCTTAATAAAGATAAGGTCATTGTTTTGTAATAATAATTATTATTACTATAATAAAAATATACTTTTTATGTTCTATAATAGAGAGTCATTATTATTTTAGGACATAAGGTAAGGTCCTTATTGTTTTTATTATAATCGTGAGTTAAATGTACCTACAATAATACAAGGTAACTTGATATTACATATAAATATGGTTAAATTAAATTAAAACAAAATAGTAAAGAACCTATATAACCGAAGGGTATAAACCCTATATTTATCGCTTAACAATTTTAATATAACAAATAAGTCAATGTATAACTCAGGTACAGAAACCCTGATATAGAATTCATAAAAGAAAGTTCCTTCAGAATTCAAAACAGTATATAAAACTGTATTAAGCAAATAGCAGAATAACATAACTCATTTTAATTTAATAACTCCACAGATACAAATAGAGTTCACATTTTCAACATATAATTTAGAATAAGAAACTGTACTTTTTCTCATGCTGTAAAATTAGGGTTTAACCCTACAAATCCAACTTATATAAGTAAATTATATACTATATAGATAAAGCAATATTTTTTTATTATCTACGACCGTAATATAAATGAACAAAATAAGGCTGTCATAAGTCTGTAACATAATTATTCTGACACAGCTCATAATTTAAAAATGTATGCAGTAATACAAACCAAGAGCTACGGAAAAATAGTATAATAACTTTTATTATAACACTTCGGGTAAAAACTCTGTGTATTCAAGAGTACAGTAAAGACAAGAAGTCGAGGTCGTAACCTCCTTCACAGTCAGGCTTACAGCCCAATTAATCTTTTTATATACAACACTTAAGCATAAAGGAAAGCTAATATTTACATTCTCGGCCTCAGCCGTAACACCCTCGCATAGCGTAGGGGTTTCTCCTACTAATTCATTAAACCAGCATCATATTAAAACCAAACTGAAGCAGTAAGGGTTTCAGGCTTCTTAAAGCCAACCCTCGAGCGTTCCAACGGAAATCCATAAGGAGAAGGAGCCATGGTGTAATCAGGCTTACCAGAACTTGGAACGCCTGGAAAGTTTTACAATGGTAATCAATGATAATCAATGGTAATCGAAGTTCGTTATTCTCCACCCTATTTTGATAATCAATGATATCATAGTAAAACTTTCAATGACTCCATAATATTTATAAATTTCGGTGGGTGGAAAGTGTTTTGATTGGAAAATTTAACCAATGTTATCATAGCACTTATACATTGGAGGGTTGTCTTGTATTTAATAGTATATAAGAGTTTACCTTGGCGCAAATCAATTATAAACATTTTCCTCTGTATTATAAAGTGCCTTAGTTCCTAAAGAAAGTAAAAAGGATAATAGTATAAAGACTATAAAATATTAATATTGCAAACTAGGTAATCTTTGGGTCATATTTATTGTTCTACCTTTGGCCTTAGGATTATCCCTTGCTTTAAAATAATAACTTATCACTAGTGTGAAAATCACCCTTGGAACATTGAGTCTTGTGTTTAAATCCAAGCTCAAAGGCTATGATAAGTATTATAGGATCATTCAATGATTTCTAGCTGTTATAAGCTAACTTCTTTTACTTGCTAGTATAGTTTAGAAGTTTATAAAGGAAGGCATGAAAGTAGAAAGCTAGGCATAGTTCCTTTTTACTCGTAACCACTTAATGATTTATTTACAAAAAAAATTTAAAATAGTAATTGTAGTACAAAGTTACTAAAAGAAAAGAAAGTAAAAATTACCATGTGGAGACGATGTTTTACTTAAAGTGATATCCTCAATAATAAGTGAGGACTTGGCAAGGATAGGCCATACCTTTACAAGTAATACAGGAAGCCCCTTATCAGTTTTCACTTGACTTATAATATTTTGTTTACAATTGGATTCTTACTATAGATTTCATAACTCTGCCTCTCTTACTCTAATTTTAAGAATTAAGACACTTTTTATAATTTACAACTGTAATAGAATGGAGAAGGTAATTGATCAACAAGAACATAAATTACTTCTGCTAGAAAAGAGCCAGTTTAAATATACATTAACATAAGTTGAAATGGATTATCTCTTACTTTCTTATTGAGCTTTTTCTCTTACGACGAACTTGTAGTATATACTTTAGAACTACGAAAAGCAGCACCACAATCTCTTACCTGTATACCTGTAAGAAAAGTGAAAGCTGTTGCATTAGCTCGAAAGCTAAGTAAGCCCAGTTTTGCATGACAGTTTTCACCTTATGGTCACAAGAGAAACAAAAGTTAGTAAACTGAAAGATCTGTTCTTTATCTAAACATAATCCAACTGATGAATTCAATAACAAGCTGTTAACATATAACTAATTAATGATTAGTTAAACTGCATTTTATGTTAATGTTTGTAAATTTTAAATTTTAAATTTTTCGGAAAATTTGGGGTTCTGACATGTGGTATCAGAGCATGGTTCAAATACTAGGCCTTGATGTGGCCCAACTAGTTTCTGCAGAACAGTAAAAATAATGTTACAACCTGTATTTTTGTTTTATGTAAAAAGCAGAAAATTTCTTTTTCTGAATCTAACAGACAGGTATGGAGAAGATCGAAGAAGATGCTGAGGAGGAGTCTCTAAACACTGAGACAAGACAGATGTCTAGAGAGCCTGTGTTAGAAGAGGTAACTGCTCATTCTTTAGAGCTGATGCAGACTATAAAGATTTTAAAGACTGAAATGGAATCAGTCAAGAAGGACAATGAAAGGATTCTGAAAACTCAGGAGGAGTTGAACCAAATTTTGATGGAAAAATTCCAGACAGAAGGGAGGAGCAAAAGATCCAAATCTGAGGAAGCTAGCCATCAGAAAGGATCTAAAAAGATGAAACTGGCTAAAGCTGAGAGCAGTTCATCATCTGAAGGATTCAGGGAACAACAAAGCTATTACACTACTAGTGACAGCAGTGAGGCTGAGTTGTATAAAAGAAAGAAAAAGTACAGGCCATATGAAGAGATTTCCGGGGAGTTCAAAAAAATAAAGCCCCCAACTTTCAACGGAGAAACTAAAAAAGGGGAAGAAGTAGAGTCCTTGTTATCCGGGATGAGAAAATATTTTCAGATATACAACTATTCAAATCAGCTAAAGGCAAGAATGGCCATCTATAATCTCTCTGGAAAGGCAGATATATGGTCGCAAGATCTGAAAAGAGTCAAGAGGATTAAGGAAAAAGAAGTCAATTGGAGTACCTTTAAAAGGTACTTCAAGAAGAAATTTCTGTCCGAACAATACAATGAAGAAATGGCGAAAGAATTTTATGAGTTAAAGTTAGGATCCATGACTATGAAGGACTTAAACAGTAAATTATTAATTCTGTTAAGGTATGTGCCTTATTTAGTTGATGAGAAACCTAAAGTACAGCTGTTTCTCAGCTGCCTGTCATATCATATCAAGGACATAATCGAATATGACAATCCTAAGACTCTGGAAGAAGCTATGAGGAAGGCAAATTTCTGTTTTGAACAGAATAAAAAGAAAGAAGGTATAGCCAACTGGAAGGCTAAAAAGAACAGTAATCAGCCTGAGTTCAAGAAAAAAGAGTTTGTACCCCAAAAGAATTTCAGGAATAATAAGAACATAAATCATTCTAACGGTAAGAACTTCCAGGGAAACAGAAATGGTGCTTCTAATAATTCTAATAATTCCAATAACTTCAAGGGCAAGGAAACTTCAAACAATCATGGAAATTTCACTAAGAACTTTGAAAGAAAGGAGCCTATTAAGTGCTGGGAGTGCAATGGTCCGCACTATGCTTCAGTTTGCCCAAATCGAAAAAAGCCAAACAACAATATTCATACTATGCAGAATGAAATGACTGTTGGAGATTTTGCGAGGACTATGCCCCGAATCAATGCAGCGTTGGAGAACCGCCAAGCTGATTATCAAACTTTCATGGTGGAAGTAGAAGGTATGGTTAACCAAACCCCTGTAACTATTTTAATAGATCCAAGTGCTAGTCTTAGTTACATTTCACCTCAGATAGTAGAAAAGTGTAAATTGACTGTTGAAAAGTTTGATAGCTCCTGGTTAGTTCAATTAGCCACTGAGGCAAAAAGGAAAGTAACCTGCTATGTGAAAGAATGTGCTTTAGTTATGAATGATTTTAAAACTACTGTTAAGCTAAATGTTCTGCCACTTGGCTCGTATGACTTATTTATTGGTATGGATTGGTTAGAACAGCACAGGGTAGTTTTAAACTGTTTTGATAAAACCTTTACGTGCATAAATAATAATGAACAGCCAGTAACAGTTAAGGGTATTCCTAGGAAAACTGTAATCAGGCAGATTTCTGCCTTACAACTTAAAAGAGCAGTCAGGAAATGGTGCAAAGCCTATGCTGTAACTATTACAGACGAGGCAAGTAAGTCTGAAAAAGATAAAATAAAAATAGAAGATAATCCTGTTTTAAACGAATTTACTGATGTTTTTCTGGAGGAAATTCCAGGATTACCTCCTAAGAGAGAACTAGATTTCACTATTGAGCTGGTACCAGGTGTTGTACCTAACTCGAAAGCTCCGTATCGTATGAATATTTTAGAACTTAATGAACTAAAATCACAGTTAAAAGAGTTAATAGATAAGAAGTATATTCGACCCAGTGTGTCCCCTTGGGGAGCACCAGTAATCTTTGTTAAAAAGAAAGACGAAACTATGCGACTATGCATAGATTACCGTCAACTAAATAAAATGACTATTAAAAACAGATATCCGTTGCCCCGCATAGATGATCTGTTTGATCAGCTGCGTGGAGCTACGGTGTTCTCAAAGATAGACCTGAGATCGGGATATTATCAGGTGAGAATTAAAGATGAGGACATTTTCAAGACAGCCTTTAGAACAAGGTATGGACATTACGAATTTGTCGTAATGCCATTTGAGCTTACTAATGCCCCAGCTGTCTTTATGTGTTTAATGAATAATATAATGCATAAATACTTAGATAAATTTGTTGTCGTATTTATCGATGACATCTTAATTTATTCTAAAAATGAAGCGTAACATAAGGAACACTTACGAATAGTTTTACAAGAGCTGCGAGAGCAACAACTCTTTGCAAAGTTCAGTAAGTGTGATTTCTTTAAGGATGAAATCCAGTACTTAGGTCACGTAGTGACTAAGGAAGGGATTTCAATGGATCCTGAAAAGATTCGGGCAATCGAAGATTGGCCAGTACCAAAAGACGTAACAGATGTTAGGTCCTTCATGGGAATTACCGGTTACTACCGGAGGTTCATAGAAGGCTTTTCAAGAATAGCTAATCCAATCACTTCCTTGCAAAAGAAAGGCAAGAAATTCGATTGGAACTTAAAGTGTGAAGAAAGCTTTAAGAAATTAAAAACTTTATTAACAACTGCGCCTATTCTAAGAATAGCAGATCCTAATAAGGATTTTGTGGTGTGCACCGATGCTTGTAATGAAGGTTTAGGAGGAGTGCTGACTCAAGACGGGCATGTCATTGCCTATGAGTCCAGGAAGTTAAAGATCCACGAAAAGAATTATGCCACTTATGATTTAGAGCTTGCTGCTGTTATACATGCCTTAAAAATGTGGCGACACCACTTAATAGGCAGAAAGTTTATTTTAATGACTGATAATAAAGGTCTGAAATATCTTTTAGATCAGCCCAACTTAAATGCAAGACAAGCAAGGTGGTTAGTCTTCTTAAGTGAATACGATTTTGAAATCCAACACATAAAAGGAAAAGAAAATAAAGTGGCTGATGCTTTAAGCAGAAACGCAAAGCTGAATTTTACAGCAGCAATCAGTACTTATGCTTCTGATTTGAATGAACAGCTGACAAAAGGGATACAACAGGATGAAATTTATAAAAAATTACAAGTTACAGCTAAAGAAGAACCTACAGAAAGTTTAATAAAAGGTTATAGTTTAAATAAAGATGGATTTTTATTATTTAAAGACAAACTGTATGTGCCTAATGTGCCTAAGGTTAAATTGCTGATTCTGGATGAAGTTCATAAAGCCCCTTATTCAGGACATCCAGGTTACCAAAAGACTGTCACCATGTTAAGAAAAGAATATTTCTGGCCTAGTATGAAATCTGAAGTAGCTGAATATATAGCTAGATGTTTGGATTGTCAACAAGTGAAGACTAAACACCAACATCCAGCTGGTTTATTGCAACCTTTGCCTATTCCTAGTTGGAAATGGGAAATAATCAGCTTAGATTTTATTACTGGATTACCCAGAAATCAGAATCAGAATGATTCAATTATGGTGGTGGTAGATAAATTAAGTAAAGCAGCACATTTTATTCCTATTAAAACCACTTACAAGGCTGCAAACATAGCTGACATATTCTTAAAGCAGATTTTTCGGCTACATGGTGTACCGAAGGTTATCATTTCAGACAGGGATCCTAAATTCATAGGTAATTTCTGGAAATCCTTGTTTAAGGGATTGAATACAACACTGAATTTCAGCACCTCTTTCCATCCCCAGACGGACGGACAGACTGAAAGAGTGAATCATGTGCTGGAAGATCTGTTAAGAATTTATGTTAAGGATCAACCAGGTAAGTGGGAAGACTATTTGCATTTGGCAGAGTTTGCATACAATAATAACTATCAGTCATCAGCTAAGTTCAGTCCTTTTGAAATTCTGTATGGGCGTAAATGCAACACACATATCTCTTGGAATAATCCAGTAGATAGATTAGTGTTAGGACCAGAATTGTTGAAGGAAATGGAACAGATTGTAAAACAAGTGCAAGAAAATTTAAAGGTGGCACAGGATCGGCAAAAGAGCCAAGTAGATTTAAAAAGAACTCCCAAAGAGTTCTAGGTGGGTGAGCACGTGTTCATAAAGGTAAGACCAAAGAAAATCTCCCTAAGACTGGGGAGTTGTGCAAAACTAGCACCACGTTACTGTGGTCCGTTTGAAATTCTATCCAAAATTGGTCAAGTTGCATATCAGTTAGCATTACCACCTAATTTGAAAGTGCATAATGTTTTCCATATTTCTGTTTTGAAAAGGTATGTTCATGATGCTGCTCATGTAATTGATTGGAATGTTGTACAGGTGGAACCAGAAGGAGAAGTTCTGGTGGAACCGGACTGTATCCTCGGGAGGAGGGAAATTACTCTGCGAAACCGCACAATTGGACAGTTAAAGGTGCAATGGAAGCACCTTAGTCCTGAAGAAGCTACCTGGGAACTGGAAAGTAAGATGCGGGAAGCATACCCAAATCTGTTCCAGGAGGTTGCAGAGGATGAAGAATAAGTAACATTGAGGATGATGTTACACTTTAAGGGGGTGTGTATGTCACATACCCCAATTTTGTGAAATTATGTAAATTGTTTTAATTATATTCCGAAGACATTATGTTAAATTTAATGCTAAGTAGGAACTGATGACTCAGCAGAGTCAACAGAATTGGAATGTAATTCAGAATATTTTATTATTAATAAATAAATTATGGAGACAACAGCATGAGAGAGCTGTTAAAAAGAGGTTACTGGTCAAACTGGTGGATGGAACTAGGTGGAAGGCAAAAAGACAAGTGGCAGCATCCTCAAACACTTCCTAAGTTGCAGGTGGCAACTTCCCTATAATTGGGGTCATGATCCCCCAAGAAAGTGGGATCAGAGCAGGTGGCTCATTAAATGACAACTAACCCAAAAAGACCTACGCAATCTTTTAAAAAGTACTCAATGAAGAGAGCTGAGGCTGCTCAGATATTTTTCCAGAGAGAATTCATTCAGGTGAATAATATTCAGGAAATTCATTGAGGAAAGAGCGAAAAATAGTAAGGAAGTTGTTTGAGAGGATTGCTGCAGTAACTTGGTTTATTACAGCCTTTTAGTTGGGAGAACTTACTGATAAGTTCGGAGTTAATACTGAGTTTGAAGACTGGTATCTGACTTTGATGCACCTAGTTCCAACCAGGGAGACTAGAGCAAGCTCGGGGATCCTGAGAAGTCGCTGTCTGAGTGCTCTCCAGGAGTTGGTAGGGAGGAACGGCCTCCCATTGCTGTTGTTGTCCCAGTTCAAACAGGTTCTGTCATTTATCTATTTCTGTTTTTAATATATGTGAATGGATGAATGTTATGTTTATATTATTTGACAGAAGAATTAACTGGTTATTGATGTAAATGTTCTAGCTTAGCAGTAGTTGAACCTGTTGATAAAAAATAAAAAAAGTAAAGACCTACTGTGTTTTTCCACATCTGGGTTTACCAGACCGTACTCCAGCACAGAGGTAGAAACTATAGAAAGATATGTGATGAGATTGTAAATTAGACAATGGTTTCTTTACTTATCATCAGAAAGAATGTTTGTTTTTACTAGTAACTGTTCATGCTTAAAGATAAAACTAGTTCTTGTACAATATTTGTTTTCAGTAGTTTTATTATTGAAGCAGATAGATTAAGGTTACACTAGTTCATCCAGAGTGATCTTGATCAAGTCTATACTCCAGGCCATGCCGACGTTCCTTTTCTCGGTCTTAGCTGCCCCAAAGGCCATTCTCAAGCAAATCCGAAGTATCCAACGCAAATTCCTCTGGGGAACGAACGGGGAAAAGGCCAAATTTTCTCTTGTCAGCTGGGAAGACGTCTGCAAACCTAAGGACCAGGGCGGCCTTGGATTAAGGGACCCGGAGGTTATGTCAGAGATTCTCGGAGCTAAGTTATGGTGGCGATGGGTCTCCCACTCAGCGGAACCCTGGGCCAATCCGTGGCATGTGAAGTACGCAAGGGACAGGCCCAAATCATCCCTGATTCGCTTCAACGAAAATCCCAACGGATCTCCAATATGGTCGAAAGCTGCTACCGGCAGATCTATAGTTCAGAAGCATAGCTTCTGGGAGATTAGGAGTGGCAACCTGGCGAAGTTTTGGGATGATTCCTGGAACCAACTTCCCATCCTAGGAAGGGATCCTAGATGGCACCCAGTTAAGCTTCAGGACCAGGAATGGGGTCGGACTCTGGTGAATCAGGTATGGCACCCAGAACCCCTAGAGGAGTTGCGCAGATGGAACTTCCCAACAAAACCTGAGGCCATGCATGAGGATGATTGGGCAGCCTTCCAGGTCGAAATGCGTAACCGCTGCCTTAGAGCGCAGGAGGGGTCTGACATCCTTCGGTGGGGTTATTCCCCTAAAGGCTCCTTCAGCGTCAAGAAGGCGTACAGCATCAGAATGTCAAGAGATGGGGAGAAAGACGACACCTGGAGGAAGATCTGGGAAGTCAATCTATGGCCCAAGGTGGCCCTTTTCGTCTGGTTGGTGGTCAGAAAAAGGATTCTCACGGGTGAAAACTTGCAGAAAAGGGGAATAATTGGTCCATCTCAATGCTGCCTGTGCCTCCATGCAGAGGACACAATGGGACATATCTTGGACAGCTGCCCCTTCGCGGCCTCCATATGGGATAGGGGGGCGATGATTTTTAGAAGGAGCGACCGAGTCCGAGGATCGCCCTCTCAAACCATCAAGGACTGGAACCAGCGGGCCTTCTCCAACCCCATCCTCAGCACCATATGGAATGCTTTTCCGGGCATGGCCATGTGGTGTATATGGAAAGAGCGAAACACGAGAATTTTCAGGGGTCTTAGCAAAAACGCGGAGGATATCTGGAATATTGTGCATGACAATGTGCTCGCTTCTATCAAATGCATGCAGTGGTCTGAACAGGACATGACCCCTCCGAGGGCGGAGCTTCACGTGGCGGAGAACTGGGGCCTGCCCAAACTGGCCTTCGTTTCCTTGCTTCTCCGGGATAAAAGATGCTCCCCGACCAGTCCATCCTCATGGGCGGCTCCCCCTCTGGGAGTGTTTAAACTAAACTTTGATGGCGTGTCTCGCGGCAATCCTGGACAGGCAGGGTTCGGAGGGCTGGTTCGCGATCATGAGGGTCATATCCGAATTGTGTTCATGGGAGCTATTGGGGAAGACACCAACAACTCTGCTGAGTTAGAAGGCCTCTTACGCGGATTGGAAACCGTGATCAGGGAGGGTCTTCTGCCTGCAATCGTTGAAGGAGATTCTAGTGTCCTCATTTCGGTGGCCAATCGTCTCCTGAGCGGTCAGAGAACGGAGAAAATATCGCTGAGTTGGCGTCTCGCTTCACGTCTGGAACGCCTTCAAGTCATCATCCGGGCCCATCCTGCCACCTCCTTTGTCCATGTCAGGCGTGACGCGAACAGGGCAGCTGACTGCTTGGCTAACGCTGGAGTGGAATGCGGAGCTGGCATACGATGTGACCAACTGGAGGCTTTCGATGCGGAGGGATGGGCCTAGCATTGCCGTCAGCTGGCCATCAATGATTTTAATGATCCGGCCCAGGTGGAGGAGAGTCAGGACAGGCGACCAAGTGGCACGAGGAGACGCGAGCACGTCCGCAGGCATCAAATCGAATGCAGATAAACATGCGTGGCGACGGAGCTTGCAGGTGCCGGGCCAAGCCACCCCTCATTATAGTGACCTACGGCTCTAGCTCTCCCATGATCGGCTTTGATAGTCGAGGTAATGGTCCGGACAGGGATAATCAATCTGGGACGGCCGATCGCAGAACCATGATGATCATGACGCAGGCTCACTGTAAGGTCGGGTACGAGTTAACGAACGATTACCCATTAAAGCTGGGCTACCTGGGGGATGGAACCACCGAAGTTTTTGCTGTGCGTAGTGGGCTGGTCTCGCTGCCCTCTGTTAAGCCTCCGGTTCTTGAGAGTGGCTCCTCTTCAAAGTTCCCCTGCAACTCTGTGAGGTTGTTCTCCCCCTCGGTGCTTCTTGCCATGGCTGCCAAAAGAAAGATCAGGATGGTTGCCGAGGAAATGGCTATCCCTGTCCATAAAAGGGCATCCGGGAGTTCGTCCAAACGCCAGACTCGCCAGGCGACGCGTGCCCAGCTCCTCGCCCAGGAAGAGGCTGATCGCTATAAGGAGCACGTCCCTCTGAAAATCCGTCTGGAGGTTGACAGGATGGTGGAGGAGCTTTGGGAGGAAGCTAAAGCTATGCCCAAGGAAAGATTGCACGATGAGGTTGCCGACTGGGTCTTAGACCCCGGCTCCACTGCTGGCAGGGCTTCCGCGTACGACAGAATGATCCTTACTTACTGGGTCACGGTTAGATTGGTCGGGCTCTCTGCCTCTATAAGGGACGCCAAGCAGGAGGGGGACGAGGTCCCAATTCCCTTCTGGAAGGATCACCACGCTGAATGTCATGCTATGCACCACAAGCTGGACGTCCTTGCTGCTCGCCTGGGGTTCCCCTTCCATCCTGCGGACCGTCGGGCTCTCGAGATCGCCAGACCCCGGGAGAAAACAGAGCGCTGCACCCAGGAAAGACTTGGAAATGCAGAAACTGTTCGTCATCCAACTGGACCAAGGTCTCCTCTGTCACCCCCGTTTCCAGGTATGCAGCCCCCAGTGGCATGGTCTCTTTCTGCTGAAACTCTTCGCCAATGCACCAGATCCATCGGTGGCCAGCACTTGCTGTCTCAGCCCCGTCCTCCCTGTTAGCTCGGGGGCGGGCAATCAGTTTTTGTTGTGTCTTTTTGGTCCTTCTCCTTGTTGATGTATTTTGATCTGTTTAGACTTAGCCGAACTGGCCTCTGGCAGTATATCTATTTCAGCGATAAGTATGGGGACAAAATCATCATTTCGCATTTTTGTGGGTGGGAATTCCATGTAACTTGTTCCGTTTTCGATTCAGCAGTAGTTAGTATTGGAGGGGAGATAGGAAATGGGAAAACTCTGTATCCTTCTGGCTGACTAGTTCTGGTTCTGTCCATGTGGGCTGTCCACGGCTCGGTTCAAGGTTTTCTGTTTTGGGACTGGCCATAGGCCTCTGTTAGCTCTGTAATATGGTTTCTGTACAGTAATAAACTTTT
>LPNX010341927.1:3576-25146 GCA_001517045.1 Pseudotsuga menziesii
TCTCTTACATTTATTATAGGTTTTGTTTTAGGTTGTTAGGGTTTTATGAGGAAAAACAAGAAAACCAATGAAAATTCGAAAATCCAAAATATTGCAAAACTATCTACAATATCTGAAATAATTCCAGTGCAGATCCTGAGAAAATTTGCTACCCAATTAATTTACAATAGCAAAAGTAGCTGCTTGGTTCCAATAGTTTTCTCTTCGTACAAAGAAAAACTTCATTGATAAGAAAGAACCCTCTAGAAATAATATGGAAAAAAATAATGCATTTTTTTAAATAATGTTTATAGGAGTGCATTCACTTTTATAATTTGATTTCATCGAATCCATTGAACTTGGAAGTTTGCTCAGACTTGTTGAGCCTCAGCTTAATGAAAGGAGAATTAAATACTAGCATCGTAAAGGTGCACCTATATTTTAGTCTTCGAGATTCTTTTATATGTCAAAAGATACTAAGCAGTAAAAGTTGGATTATAACTTCCATACATGATGATATACTGAAATGTGGATGAAATGTTAAGTAGTTTTCATCTAGCCTCAAATAATGAAAATATTTTCTTTCAATTTTTACTCGACTAGAGTTCTTGCTGGTGTAGATTATGAAGTTTGTAGGATGTTCTACCGTGTTTAGTCCCCATTATTTTTTGTTATTTGATTTCTGATGCTTTACTTTGAATGCAGAAATAGAACAAAAAGAAAATTAAAAGTGAAAGGACGTATTATGAAGATAGAACTTATGTGGGCAGTGACTAAGGATCCTGGTAGGCCTCATTCTTATACGTTCATGTTCTAATGTGTACATGTTCCACGTGTTGTTGTCTCCTACTTCTTCCAACCCTATTATACATGTATTATTAAAAGGTTTTTGGTGCGTGTGTTAACTAGGTCATTTATTTGGTTCACATTTTGGTCCATGTTTTCTAGGTTACCTTCAAGATTTATTCTATTTGCTAGGAAAAATTAGATAGAAAATTATCATTAACAATTTTAGGGCTTTATGTAGAATCTCCATGTGAGTTTTAAGCGCATGAGATTCTACAACTGATTTACATGATTTGAGAAAGATGAATGGGTGTTCTGAGATACCTGAGCTGAGTGAAAAAAATGGAAGAACTACAAAATTATATTGTTCAGCTATGACAGATGTTATTGAATTAGGTTCATAAAACAAGACATGGGCTTAGGAATCGGGAACTACTTAACATTGGTCGTTCAACTTGCTACAGATTCAATTTGCATGATGTTTTGGAAGAAAAATATGGGCATTTTCTAGAACCCATCTACATAAAGGATGCTAGACTTTGTAGAAAAGAAAATATCAGAGTTGATTGGCAGAGGGAAGGATTTATTTTCCCTAAACAGTGTAAATATATGGAATATTGCAAGCATTCTACCATGTTAACCCCTCTTCCTGATGTGCACTTCAATTCTTATGGATATGAAAATGGTTTCCATAGAGATTGTTAATGGGGGTGCATGGGAGAAGGATGAAAATCCCTTGGTTCTCACTTCATCTAAATTTGGAAGTTGTCAACGAAAATATTTTTTCATTTGTGAGTATTTGAGATTTGGGAAAGAAGCAATGCCAATCCCTTGTGTGATTGATGAAGACTTAATGGATACATGTATTTATGCTCTCTATAAAGAGGGTAAAGATATTAACTTGGATACATATTTGTATAATTTCACCTACATCATTGAGAGGTTGTTGGATCCTTCACTCAGTCTTGACAGAAAGGTGTTACCTCTGTTTTATTTATTTATTTTTAAGCTATTTAAGATAATACAAATTTTATTATATATAAAATTCATAACTCTACAAAGTGAATACAAGTGCTATCTGAGAGCCTAAAGTAGTGACACATAATAAGATGAAGAACTTTTCTTGCATCTTTTCCCCCTAATGCATCTCTTGCTCTGAAGAACTTTGTGTTCTACAATACCCCAGTTATGAACCCCACTAACGTCAATCAGTTGCTGAAAGAGATCAGCCATTTCATGCTCTTCTGTGACTCCCTCATTCACATTTATAACACTTTGTACCACATGATATACCCATGATTCTAAATAGCCTGTTCCTGTGGGAAGCTGAAAAGTTCCTCCTTGTGTAATCTGTATTAACTTATTTCTTATATTGAACATCAACCAGGATGGGAAGGTTGTAGAGTGGAGAATCATGTGCCAAAGAATCAACATCAGTCTTGAAATTAGCAAAGACCAACAAACCAATTGTGTGCTGTTAAGTTCCACTGGAGGAACTTAACAAGTTCATGTAACAGGTTAAAGCATGCTTTGTGAAAATGTTCAAGGAAGTGTTTTTCATAGGACATGTTCTTCATTAATTTGGTGACAGGCTTCTTTGTAAATGCCTCTAGTTCTTGCACATCTTGACCCCTGCGTTCTATGTGCAACATGGTTTTGTATCTGCTCTACTTTTATTTCTAGTGAATAGTTAGTTAGCTCTTCTTTTTCTTTTGGTAGAGTAGTGTTAGGAGTTGCTTTTGTTCAGATAACTGTTTCTTGATTTGCTTATTTTATTAGGTGTCTTTTTATTAAATTTTTGGATTATATGTATTTTATCTTTCTGTTCATTACTAGATTTAATTTTTGGATATTTTCGATTACCCGTTTGCTATTTCACAAGGTTCTTAGTTATAAAGAGATCCCAACTAATAAATTAATTTTTCTTGCTTCTCAGTGTGACTTACTAGATATGTCTGCTGTGGCACAACTTGAGAGAGATGGAAAGTATGCATTGATGTACTGCTTGTTACAGATTTTCCTCCTGGAGGTCCTTATGACAATGGAAATGGTGATCCAAATGATCCATTTGGTGGACCACCTTCACCACCAAGCTTTTGGCAGTCTATGCTTCGTGTAGTGAGTCCACTCTTGATTTATTTTCTTGTCTTCTTTTTATTTTTGTGTTAGCATAAGATGTACAACTTATTTCTGATCTTGAAATGAATGAAAAAATGCACTGAGTGGATGAGTGGAGGATGTACAATCAAATATTATTTCTCAAATTGCCTATTATACCACACTTCATTTGATGCTTGAAATTTTTTGTTTTATTTTTTCCCCATCTCTTTCTTTTTCTTTTTGTCTGTGTACGTGTTCTTGGATACATTTGTGCACATAGTCTGGCATTACCTTACATTTTGGACCAGGAATGGGGTTTGTTGAGAGTTTCCATATCGCCATTCGAGGGCCACAGTGTCTCCTTTAGGTATGATCATTGTATGTTTTGTTGAAACCATGTTGACCTTGAGCTCTCTAAAATTTTCTATTTCTTTTCCCAGGGACTATATTTCCCCTTTCTTCTGGAGTTGGATGGAACTAAAGAACAAATAAAGTAGTCACCTGCTTCGGAACATCTCATTGTTTCACAGAGATGGATGCTTAGAAGTTTGGATATTTCTCCAAACAATGGTTGCATGGGTGCCCTTAAACTAGTATGTTGTTATAAACTATCCTCACAACCCTTAACTTGTAGCAAAATATGAGGTAATCTGACCTTAACAAGGTCCATACACATGATTATATTCACAAATCATGAGCATGAAGACTTATTACTGGCACAAATTTTTTTTAAGACCCCCATATCATTGTCATGGACTGTCATAAATCCATTCTTAATTGCCTTCACTCCTCCCATAGTTGCCTATCAAATTCCTTTGAGGCCATCCTCACAATCTGAGTTGAAATGTACTAAATCCTCATTGTCAGTGACTTGAGTAAAGTCTTGTATGAAATGTTAGGTAATGTGATAGGGAACCAACTCAGCTTGAAATTTGTTTAGGATTGCCTCCTTGTGGTATCATTTTTATATCCTCTTTGTGAATCATCTCTGCCATGACTGATTCCCTAAGGCTTTCGGCTATATTTTATAGAGATGAGGCCTTGTGAAATTCCTTGCGGCATTATAAAATGTACATGGATGGTGAGTTATCTTCACCGATTGCCTTTAGAGGTTCTACAATTTCATCCAAGGAGAGTTGTGGGTCACATTGGGCCATTTACATAGATTAAAGTAATTTGGAACCACATCCTGGAAGGTTTGAATTGCTTCCTTGTGCTCCTCAGATATCTCTTGGGCATGAAAAACCATTTTCTAGTCGTGCATAAATGCTTGAGCAATGTCGGTCTTTATTTTTACTATTTGTGTTAAAAATACATCATATATTTACATAAAAGTATATACAAATAGCAAATCAAAAGGTGGAGAGTATATACAATGGAGCTTATATCCTCTTCCGTAAGGCTACTAATTCAGAAATAAAATCTAAATAAGCTACTGGATCTAAAGATTGAGCATCTTTTATCGGTAAGGCACCCTTAGCCAACAGCTGGTGATGCACCTTATCATGCCTCATGGTACAAAAAGGAAACAAAATAGTTGGGATAGGTGGCTAAAGTATGCTTGATAACATTGACACAATGGTGAAAAGGAAAAGTTTGATGAGGGTGTGGTTCTATATCCCAAATCTGATATTCCTGAGATGATGTGAGTGACCCGTTTTGAGGGCAGAAAAGAAAGGGGAGGAGAATGGTGAGGGGAAAAACCCTGATGAAAAGAATCGAGAACACTAAGAGCAGGCAGGTTACTTTTTCTAAGCGCAGGAACGGGTTGCTCAAGAAAGCTTACGAGCTCTCGGTGCTCTGCGATGCCGAGGTGGGACTTATGATTTTCTCTCCAAGAGGAAAGCTCTATGAGTTCGCCAATCCCAGGTGTGGTTAATGTGTATTTTCCATAACTGTTAGACTGCTATCTTGTACAAATGTTTGCAATTATTTGTCTTCCCTTTTGGGTTAGTGGCGTATTTTCCCTAGCTGCTACAGAAAGTTCGATTGCTCTGTGTATTTTTTCGTAAGTCTTTACTTGCATAAAGAAATAAAAGCGTTTTAGACACATGTGTCCCGGAGGAGGCAGGGAATCTTCGTTTGGTTCTCTTTGCCAAGTAGATGGAATTGGTGATTTGCAAGTTCTTGCTCAATCTGGTCACCTGTTTGCTCGTGCTCTTGAATCATTGCAAGCAGGAGTTCTGGGTAGATTAAATGATTCAGTAGGCTTGGGTTTACCAGGTTTGAATTCCTCTGGAATGCTCCAATTTTCCTCTCTTCCAGGCCTAGGCTGTAATAACAGCATTGAAAGAGCACAATGAATTGCACCTATTAACAATCCAAACAAGTAGATCATGAACAGCAGGCCCGTATGGCAATGCAGCTTGAAAAGGTTTCTATTTGAGATAATATACTTTCTTCCTAGTTAATGTCTAAGTGTTTTCTTGAAGCTGTTTCATATGATTTTCATATAGTTGCACTAATTTATACTATTGATTTTTGACTCCTCCCAACGAAAAACAGGATATTAATGAATATGGCAGACATGTATTGAATCAGAATGCATCTGCTCTAGAAGTTGATGATTCTGAGAAATTAGTCATAGAAAATAGACTTGGATGTGATTTGTATATCCGACAGTATAGAGACAATTTTGAAGATATTAAGCTATTGAAGCCTGATAGTAATGTTCATGTGCACCTTCCACCTCCAAGATTTCCTGACAGATTGAACACTATCACAGAGACAAAGGCTTCTCGATACTATGTTGTTGTTCATATTTTAGATGCAAGGGTATAAGAGATTCATTCTATTCTTATCCTTTGTTTTCCTATGGTGACTAATTGTTAATATTTGTTTTTGATGGTATTGTGCAAATCTGGGTTTTCTTCTTGCTTTATTTCACAGGAGTTAATGTTGACTGAAGATGGCAATGGCCAAAACTTTTTTTGTGCTCTCCATTTAGTAACCACAACACAAGCATCAGAGGATCAAAAGCCTTTTCCTCATAGTGCAAGGTCTAGATGTCTTAGGCCATTGATGATAGAAACAAACAATCATATAGTTGGTGCAGTAAACTAGAATGAAGTGTTTATATTTGAAGTTCCTCATCAGGTACTTTTCGCTACAATAAATTTCTCTGCATGCAACTTAATCATGCCAAATAGTATATTAGGGAAGTTTTTTGTACTCTATTTTTTATTAGTTCAGTATTCCTGCCATGTACATTCTCTTGTCACACTTGTCATTCTCTCTTATTTTGTTTTTGGAAGTATATCTCTCTATTTTGCTTCAGATTATGAAATGGTTTTAGTATAGAATAAGGACAGAAAAACAAATTTCCTTAACATTTTGGAATCTATGTGCTTTCTAAATAGGGCTTAACAATACCGTGGGGGAAAACTCCATTTATCAGGGAATATTTTTTTTTAATTCCAATAATTCTATAGACGGAGCTCTGTTAATTACAGAAGGCAATGTCAGCAAGCAGCTCCAGTCAATAGACCTTCGATACAACAACATCATGGACGTTTCATTGGGAGAAATCTATACCAAAAGTTTGTTGTATGGATTCTCATAATAACCCTCTAAAATGATTCATCTGGATTTCTAATTCATTTGTATGTATCTATTTGAAATTTTCTGTCAATACAATATTGTTGCGATTTTTAAGGTTATCTACTTTTACTCCAAAGTTGCAAGCCATCAATTCTTTCATGTAATTATCTGGTTTTTTGAAATGTAGACTTGAAGGTAACCCGGTTTGTTCCCAAGAATACATTTCAAATAGCCAGATTTGCCACTCAGAAGCTATTCAACAGACCTACTTATACAAAACTGATTTAGCGCATTGTAAAAACCAAGTCACATGCCCTGAAGATTTCCTGAAAGTTGATCCTGGGAGCTGTGGTTGTGCAATGCCGCATGTGGGTATCATGGTCTTCAGAGCTCCCATCTTTTCAATTTTGACCGATCTAACCAGATTCCATAAACTAGAAAATTCCCTATGGACTGAATTAAACTTGACAATGGGGTCAGTATATATCCATTGCATGTCGTTTGATGGCAACGGGTATCTGAATATACAAGTTATGCTTTTCCCACAACCTGGAAAGAAGAATTTTGAGCGATTACAGCTCGTAAATATTATCTACGCTTTTAGCAGTCAAGCATACACACCTCCACCAGAATTCGGGCCCTATTATTTCACACCAATAGAGTTTTACAACTTTTACAACCTCTTGGACAATGAGAAACTGAACTTTACTCTGAGTACTGGCTTTCCATCCCTCGGATATTCTTCAATGTTCATATGATTGAACTAGAATAAAGATTTCATGTTTGTTTTATTTCAAACGGATCGAAGAGTCTAAATTCAGGGGCAAAAATTGGAATAGCTTTTGGTGCCTCAGTGTTGATCTTTGCCATTATTTCCCTTGGGAATTACGCTCTATGGCAAAGAAAGAATGTAGCGAAAGCGGTTGAATCATAGAACCCATTCGATATGAAATCCTTTTTTATTTTTTTTTAAAAACACTTTTATCCGTCGCTTAAGCGATGGCCATTTTTTAAAAAACATTCATAACCGTCGCTTAAGCGACACCTGTTAGGCGAGTTTTTTATAAAAAAAAATTCTCCCGTCACTTAAGCGACGTTTAGGTTTCATAATCCATCGGTTAAGTGACGGCCTGCAAAGGATTTTTTAAAATTTAATATGAATTAGCTGTCGGATAACCGACGATTTACGTTTAACCGACGGTAACCTGAACTGTCGCTTAACTGACGGATTGGAAATATGTCGGATAACCGATGAATGCCAACCGACACTTAAAAAAAATCGTAGTGTCGTACATGCGACAGGGAAGTGTCGAAAATCCAACAATATGACCGTCAGATTTTTGGTCGAAATGTAGTAGTGTCAAGTGCTATGTAGCATAAACGCGTTGTATTTTTTGGTAACGTGATCATGTTTTTGAAAGCTAGGATTGCATCTAAAAGGTCCCTCATCTTCTTGCACTGACCCTACCACATTTTCTTGTTCCCAATGGTCCTCAACATATGTGTCAGAGGTGGTTACAAAGCTCCAATGCTTATCCTCAATATGTGTGCCAAGGTGGTCACTATGGTCATTTGTTCTCCTCAACATGTGTGTGAAGGTGGTCACTATGGTCCAATATTTCACTTATCTTCATCCTACTATCACAAGGCAACCTAAAAAAAAACCCTAGTCCAAGTGTACGTTAACACCATGAAGATACATCCCTTTAGGGCACTCTTTCCAAGCATATAACATATCTAGAACCTCTTATTACAACAAATTACAACATCAATAAAGTTTGTTGAGATTCCGTAGTGAAAATTCATGGCATCTAATGGAGAATCTACGGTGAGAGAATTTAGTGTCGACGTTTCGAACCAAGCGTGGCTCATATTCAGGACAAAGCGATGCCTAGGGATTGTTCATCTTTCATTGGTGTATTAATACATAAACTATTACTTGAGAAGGCCGACAAGGTTTGTCTATCAAAGTTAAATAAAGATATTTTTAATTTTATTATTTTTAATTCAAAGTTTAAAATTATTATTAGAAACCCTAATATATATATTTTTTTATTTATTAGATGCCACAATAAATTATCTCACAACAGATTCTCCATTAGATGCCATGAACATCAATAAATCTACTGAGAAAAACCCTAGTTTACAAAACTGATGCACAATGGAGTCACTGGGCCATGCAAACGCGGTGGAGAGGGCCCACTAGAGGTAATGGAATGCTAGGAGACCAACGGAGTCGATGGCTCGTTGATCCGACATCTGGTTGCCAAGTTATGTCAAGTTGCAAGTTGCATGAAAATGTCGTTCAAGGACACTTGGTCACTCTCAGTCTGGAAGCGAAAAACCAAACAGAGCAGCAAGATTGCATGTCATTGGTTCTGACAAGTGTGTATGGCCAATGCCTACATGGGAACACCACTAAAACTGGCATGGAGGAATGTTTTGCAGAGTTGACCCACCAATGCGAGAGTTGCATTGAAGGAAACTGACCAAAACCCTAGTTTAAGAAACCGATGCACAATGGAGTCACTGGGATATGAAAACATGATGGAGAGGGCCCTCTAGAGGTAATGGCATGCTAGGAGACCAATGGAGTCAATGTCTCATCGATCCAACCTCTGGTTACCGAGTTATGTCAAGTTGCAAGTCACATGAAAATGTTGTTAATGGACACTTGGTCACTCTCGGTCTGGGAGCGAAAAAACAAATGGAGCAGCAATATTGCATGTTGTTGGCTCCAACAGGTGTGTATAGCCAATTCTGACATGGGAAAACCACCAAGAGTGGCATGGTGGAGGGTTTTGCAGAGTTGACCCACCAATGTGAGAGTTGCATTGAAGGAAACTGAGCAAAACCCTAGTTTACAAAACCGATGCATAATGGAGTCACTAGGCCATGCAGACATGGTGGAGAGGGACCTCTAGAGGTAATGGCATTCTAGGAGACCAATGGAGTTGACAACTCATCGATCCGACCTCCGCATGCAGATTTATGTCTAGTTGCAAGTCACATGAAAATGTCGTTCAGGGACACTTGGTCACTCTCGGTCCACAAGTGAAAATCCAAACGGAGCAGCAAGATTGCATGTCATTGGCTTCGATAGGTGTGTATGGCTAATGCCAACATGGGAACACCACCAATACTGGCACGGTGGAGGGTTTCATAGAGTTGACCCACCAATGCAAGAGTTGCATTGAAGGAAACTGAGCAAAACCCTAGTTTATGAAATCGATGCAGAATGGAGTCTCTGGGCCATGCAAACATAGTGGAGAGGGCCCTTTAGAGGTAATGGCATGCGAGGAGATCAACGGAGTTGATGACGCATCGATCCGACCTCCGGTTTCTGAATTATGTTGAGTTATGTCAACTTAAGATGGGTGTATTTAGCTATGGTATCTGATAGAAACTGTATCTCTTAAACATGAACAACTCTTTGACCTTTCTCTGTGTTATACCTTCTGCTTTCACATTCAATTCTAAGTATTGACTCAAATAGAAGAAGGATAAAAACTTACTACAATAGCAATTAAAATTTAGAGATGAAAGTATATTGCGCAATTCAAATACCATTTAACAATATTAGAGCAATTATTTTTTGATTAGTAGCCCAATGCAACAAAAATTGGAGAGAAAGTTGCAAAGATAGTGGTTTACCAAGAAGGACATGTATAGAGAACAATATAAAGTGTGGAGTTAGCAAACCTATGAAGGACATGATGTTGGTTTCCTAACAATATTTCCTCCCTCCAATTTTGGAAAAACTTTAAACTTGAAAAGATGCAATACAAGCCTAATGGAAGACCACAAAAATAAGCATGTTCTAGTTAGCTGCAATAATATCTCACTTTTGACCAACATTTTTATTATTCACATGCTTAAGCCTCTTGCACTACATTAGAAGTTTTTTCCAATATTAAATGGAAACCCAAAAACCTACTATGGATTGATCTTGTATTGTTTATCATATCAATGACGTCACTAGGCATATATTTTAAACTCATGTAGCAAAGGTAAGAGAAACATGGGTGAAAGATTAAACCAGTGAAGGGTGTCTTTTGAAGATACATGCATCAAACATTTTCACTTGAAAGTTACATTCAAATAATTCAATCTCTAATTAAAAAGAAAAGAAGGAATTGAGAATGCAAATGATGAAATTTTGTATTCTTGCATAGCTTTAGTGGCTAACAAGAAGTAGTGTGAAAGGGATGGAGAAAATAGTCAATTGTCTCTAGTAAAAATAATCAATTGTAGAGAATCGTGTGCTTGTGCAAGCTAACACGTCAAAATCAGGATGTTAGTTCCATGAGTGATTGAAATTGACAGCTACTATTAAAAGACAAGACGATCATGATAACTTACTCCGCTTTCTATGTGAACTCTGCAAAATCCTTTCCCTTTCCATCTATATCGATGTCATGTATGAATATATAGCATGTATAAATACTTATTGCCAAGATGGTGCATAAAACATATCATACTTGGTAATAAGTATTTATACATGTTAAGATCAAGATGTGGTGGACCAACACTGGACCTTGTCATTTTAGGGCATCACTGACTTCCTTAATTTGAAAAATAAAAAATATAACATAAATAAATATGGAAAAATAACGCTGCACTAGACACACTTATTATCTACAACTTTATATAATTTTTTTCACAAAATTCCACCATTTGCATACCAAACGAGTGGACCAACGCAAACATATTCATTATTTTTTGGGAAAAATATAACATACCAACCTTAGAAGAACCTCGTTTTTGGGGATTTATGCTTAGTTTCCATAAATAAAAGTTATATATTCTGGAAGGTAATCTGATTGTCCACGTTTCATATTCTTACACCATATTCCAAAAAATTGTGTAGGTACCTCTAATATTGCTTTTTGACGTTTAGATTTCTGTTTTTCCAGAAGTCCATCGCAACGAATGCGTCATAAATGATGAGCATTAGCTTGCACCAGCCCATAATTTAGTAAAAAAATAGGTAACTCTTTATTAATTAAATAATTTTTTTATTAAGATTAAAGATATATTGATTATTGAAAGTTATAAGCTCAACTATATGATATTTCAAGTAAGTTTATCATGTTTTTATGTGGTTTTAGAGCTTTGAATCCTAAATTTTCATCTTTCAAAGTAATGTATCAAAGTCAGATTCCCTTTTGAAAGGCATATAAACAAGTAGAGAATGAAAAAACTCAAGACTGTTTTTGAGCTGATCACTGACAAAATAATGAGCAACTTGGGGTTTGTTTGGTGAAGCACACCAAGGGTATATGTGGTGCTAAACAATTCAATTTATTTCAAATTAGCATTTTGTGATTCTAGAAAGCTATTCAGACCATGGGAAAAATTAAATTGGCTATTGATTTTATTAAAGTTAATTTGATTTTATTAAGATTCATTTATAAAAGATACATTAAAAAAATGTGAAGTTAATAAGATTGGTTTCTTATTAAAACATAGAAATCTAGAGGATTCTCAAGTAACATGAAGTGAATAACATTGGCTTCTTATTGAAAACATAGAAATCTAGAGGATTCTCAAGCAGTTCTAAAGTGGGTAAATGGAAAAAATTGATTCTTAGTTTATTGTTTTTTTAGAGGAAAAAATACCAGTCTTTGTTATTCATATGAATCAAAAGACATATTTTACAATATCAGCATGTTAATGCCAGATTCCATTGCCAACATCTCAACATAACATAACAGCAGATATATCAAAACAAATCTGCATGAGGACTGTCTGATCTCAGAGCCTCCATCAACAGCTATAAATGACATACAAAGAAGCAGAAACAAAAGATAAAGTCTGATCGAAGCAGACTTTTCTCATCATCCCTGTAAAAACAGGTCAGATAGTACTGAGAATTCGAAGATGAACTTCAAACATAAACATATCAGAGCAGTACATGCTGACAAGAAGGACTCAATCATAGAACAGAAAGAAATAATCAAATCATAGCTATAACCATGCTGAAACATAAGAGATATACAGCTACTCTAAAAGAGATAAAGATTGCTTTGATTCACAATCATTCCATCCATAGATTCTGAAAATGAAACAACTCCCATATCCAATTTTAAGTAGATATAAATATTCTAATGCATAAATATACTTCAATGTATATATGTTCTAATAAATACATATATAAAAAGCACAAGTAGACGTACTCTCAATACAAGGATTAAGTGTTGTTGTTAGCTCCATCATTATTGAATAATTCAGTGAATTCCATTCGTATAACAACCTCCATCGCCCTGTATTGTATAACAACCAAACAAAAAAACCCGAAAACCTTGTATTTGTGTCGTATGGTCGTAGACTAATTCAGAGAGTCGACAGAGATTGAGATCTCCATATGTCCGCGCACAAAACAAAAAGCATCCCTCTTACAAAGAAAGCAGCCAGATAATGTGCACTGCATTTATTAAGTTAAAACTATGTTGAAAACAATCCGAATATCGGAATCACCAGAAATTTTATAGAGACTGTATCTTCATATTTGAAGAAGCTCATACTAAGGTTGCAGACCAAAAAAAAGTCTAGTCAATGCTAATTAATACAGTCATCTCAGTATTAGAATTCCACTCCTTCCTACATTATGACATCCGTGCCATCTTAGTGGGGTCGTAAAAGCGTACAATATATTTTAATATAATTTTTCACAAAATTCTGAAGAACCGTTTGGTCGAAAAAGTTTTTCTCCAAACTAAAATGGAATTGGGATAAACGATTAAACATTGTATTGATTCTCGTGTAATTTGTATTGGTTTTTTTAGATTAATAGAATCAGCGGTAAGCCAATTCATAAAGACTTTGTTGGCCCGAGTATAGGGACTAATAAACAAATATTGAAGGGAACTTTAACGTAAGAGAAAGACAGATTTTAGACTTGGTTTTACTAAGTAATGAAAAAATGGCAAAGAAACATATGGGCGATGGAATTCCATAAAATATAGCAAGAAAATAAAATATGATTATGTTTAAATCAAGAAATTTAAATTGGATATGTGTTTATATATTATCTTATATTTAGAGAGAAAGGCAGATTTTGGACTTGGTTTTACTAAGTAATGAATAGATGGCAAAGAAACATATAGGCCATAGAATTCCATAAAATATAGCAAGAAAATAAAATATGATTATATTTAAATCAAGAAATTTAAATTTAACAGGGGCAAGAAATTGATGGAAGCAGTCACTTCCATAGTGGAGATATGTCCCAGGAAGGGGTAAGTATATTACAACATGTTATTTTTTTAGTACATATTATTTTATCCATTCAAATCCATGTCTAACTATGGTAACACTTTATGAATGCAGATGTCATCGCAGATCCCTGCACCGCTTCTTTGGTTTGGATCTCTCCATAGTCCAAACATAGATAAGGGGGTTGTTTACACCAGATGAGGTCTCTCTTCCTTGAACAAAGTGGGTGTGCATGAGGATCAGCCTACTCATCCCACGGTAATGTACACACTTCCTATGGAAGTTGTTGGTTAGCTATGTATTCACTTCACAAGTGGTTTTTCTTAATGTTATTTTTGCATGTTTATAGCATTAGGATGTAGAGCCATCCGCGCCAGACCTTAGTGGGATTGTTGATGCCGCTGTCAATGCTGCATCTACAATTGGGATAAGTCACAGTGAGGTACATCTACTTGAATATTTGTAATTGTACATTTCATTTGTATTGTTTCTGGACATGCATGGTGTCTAACTATTTAATCATTTGGTGAATGTAGCCACACCCTCGTCCATTAGTGCATGCAACTGAGGTTGATGTTCAACCTATGGCTCCTCTTACTACTGACGAGTACCAGCCTCATCCCCTAGAAATGGTTTTTTCGGTGAGATGTTCATTTTTTACATAATTGATTAGTACTTTCTCATTCATGTACATGTTAATAATTCTTGAGATAATTGACATATTTTTTTTATTAGCAGAGAAGCATGGCAGAGAGACTCGCTGCAAGGTGGAGGACAGTAGAGGCACCTACACCCTCGACACCACATGCACCTATACCCCCGATGGATGAGTGAGTCTTTGTTTTATTTACAATTGAGTCATATTTTAAATTTTCAAACTTTGTTATTGATGGACAGTATTAGTTCAGTTACCTGATCAAGAAATATTGTCATTGATTTGCAGTCGCCAGAGATGCACAGTGGTCATAAACAGAGCCGAAGAGAATTAGGGTCTGGGAAAAACAAGAGAAAGTTAGAATTTTGATGTGTTAGTCCAGGACAAATATGTATTTTTATGTACAATCCGGAGTTAGAGTATAGGGGCACGGTCCAGGACAGATGTACTTTTGTTTGCACATGTACATCAAATATGTTTTTGATACATATACATTGACAGGCCATAGATAAGCCTTCTATTTTTGTATTATAACTTTCATGGTATAAAAAATATTTCATATCAAAGCTCTTGAGATATTCATGGTTCAGTCTTTTAAGTGTGATTATACATGTGGGGCGAAGAATGTTTCTATATGTAATGTTCCCAATTTTTTTATAGATTTTACGATAGTATGGAGATATTAGTTATAAATTTGAGAACAATGCACAATTACAATAAATTACGTAATGAAAAAAATGTACATTTTAATTGTTTTTTACCATGATCCAATTGCATATACAATGTTATATTAACAATGTCAAATTGTATTCAAAAAGAAGAAACCTAGTTCTAATACACATTTAAGCACCCAGCATAGCTAAGCAACTGATCCAACTTGGTAGAATACAAAAGCACCTTACCCACATAACAACCTAACAAACGTTTAAAGGATGCATGAAGTTGACACACTTAAATGATGCACCGGTCTGGTCTACATAAATAAAATTAATTTTTGGCATGATGTCTTTCATCTAACGAATACATGGGATACACATCAAACCTAAAAGTATTCGAGTATTATAAGGTTGATTCAAAATAATGGTTATGACTATATCCTGCACATTATTTTATCATTTTGTTAATGTACATGGCATTTGATGAATGGCCTCGAGTAACAACTTTGCAAGAGATGAAAGTTATGTGTGATTAATATACATGGCATTTTCGAAGCATTCGTAGCGTGAAGATATATATATTTTGTAATAATGGCGTAATAGAATGGCCACTTGTTTCTAAACATAAACATGTTCCATTACATGGTTACTGATGTAATGGCATTGTCTCCTCCTGCATTTCATCATACAAATGCTCACCTCTTATATGAGGGGAAGATCTACAATCACCTTCAAGCTGACCTTTATGTGCAAAAATTTCACATTCACTTACTGAGCAAAACCCTAGTTTCCAAAATTGACAAAAAAAAATGATCCCTTGTCCATGGACCCAGAGTAGAGGGCCACTCTAGCACTATCACGATGTACTGAATCCAATGGAGCTGACGGTTCATTGATCCGAGCAATAGTCATCAATATATGGAACCTTGAATCCCACCTCCCATAGGCTTTTAGGGACACCCGTTGAATCCCTAATCAGGGCATAGAGTGGAAACCGTGCATCAAAAAGGGCTTTCAGTGGGTCGTGCAAGCGTGTTTAGGTAGGTTCCATGTGGGAATGCTAGCCACATGTTCACGGTCAAGGAATTTGCAAAGCTGACCCATATGTGTAGAAATTGGACATTCACTTACTGAGCAAAACCTTAGTTTCCAAAATTGACCAAAATAATGGTCTCTTCTCCATGGAACCAGATCAAAGGGCCACCCTAGCACTATCTCAATGTCCAAAATCCAATGGAGCTGACAGTTTGTCAATCCAAGAAATGGTCATGATTCTATGGCACGTTGAATCCCACCTCCTCTAGACTTTCAAGGACACCTGTTGAATCCCTACCCAGGGCATAGAATGGAAACCATGCATCAAAAAGGACTTTCGGTGGTTTTTGTAAGATTTTTTAGGCATGTATTATGTGGGAACGCTAGCCACACCTTCACGGTCAAGTAATATGCGAATTTGACCCCTATGTGCAAAAATTTCACATTCACTTATTGAGCAAAACCCTAGTTTCCAAAATTGGCCAAAATAATGGTATCTTCTCCATGGAACCAGATTAGAGGGCCAGCCTAGCACTATCATGATGTCATGAATCCAATGGAGCCAACGGTTTGTCAATCTGAGAAATGGTCATGATTCTATGGCATGTTGAATCCCACCTCCTACAGGCTTTTAGGGACACCTGTTGAATCCCTACCCGAGGCATAGAATGGAAATCGTGCATAAAAAAGGGCTTCCGATGGGTCATGCAAGCGTGTTTAGGCATGTGTTATGTTGGAATGCTAGCCACACCTTCACGGTCGAGCAATATGTGAATTTGACCCCCATGTGCAAACATTTCACATTCACTTACTGAGCAAAACCCTAGTTTCCAAAATTGACCAAAATAATGGTTTCTTCTCCATGGAACCAGATTAGAGGGCCACCCTAGCACTATCTCGATGTCCTGAATCCAATGGAATGGATGGTTCGTTGATCCGAGCAACGGTCATGATTCTATGGCACGTTGAATCCCACCTCCTACAGGCTTTCAGGGACACCTGTTGAATCCCTACCCGGGGCATAGAATGGAAACCGTGCATGAAAAATGGATTTCGATGGGTTGTACAAGCATGTTTAGGCACCTATTATGTGGAAATGCTAACCACACCTTCACAGTCGAGCAATATGTGAATTTGACCCCCATGTGCAAAAATTTCACATTCACTTACTAAGCAAAACCATAGTTTCCAAAATTGACCAAAATAATGGTCTCTTCTCCATGGAACCAGATTAGAGGGCCACCCTAGCACTATCCCAATGTCTTGAATCCAACGAAGTTGATGGTTTGTTGATCCGAGAAATGGTCATGATTCTGTGGCACGTTGAATCCCACCTTCTACATGCTTTTAGGGACACTTGTTGAATCCCTACCCGGGGCATAGAATGGAAACCATGCATAAAAAAGGTCTTTCAGTGGGTCGTACAAGCATGTTTAGGCACCTGTTATGTGGGAACACTAGCCACACCTTCACGGTCGAGCAATATGCGAATTTGACCCCCATGTGCAAAAATTTCACATTCACTTGCTAAGCAAAACCCTAGTTTCCAAAATTGACAAAAATAATGGTCTCTTCTCCATGGAACCAGATTAGAGGGCCACGCTAGCACTATCCTGATGTCCTGAAGCCAACGGAGCTGAAGGTTCGTCGATCCGAGCAACGGTCATGATTCTATGGCACGTTGAATCCCACCTCCTATAAGCTTTCAAGGACACCTGTTGAATCCCTACTCGGGGAAAAGAATGGAAACTGTGCATAAAAAAAGGGTTTACAGTGGGTTGTACAAGCGTTTTTAGGAACCTGTTATGTTGGAATGCTAGCCACACCTTCACGGTTGAGCAATATGCGAATTTGACCCCCATGTGCAAAAATTTCACATTCACTTACTTAGCAAAACCCTAGTTTCCAAAATTGACCAAAATAATGATCTCTTCTCCATGGAACCAGATTAGAGGGCCACCCTAGCACTATCTCGATGTCCTAAATTCAATGGAGTCGACGGTTTGTCGATCCGAGAAACGGTCATGATTCTGTGGCACGTTGAATCCCACCTTCTACAAGCTTTCAGGGACACCTGTTGAATCCCTACCCGGGGCATAGAATGGAAACTGTGCATGAAAAAACTATTATATTTAAATGTTTCAATGATCTCAGTACATGCACACTAAAGTCAACTTCATGAATCAACATGATTTGAAGCATAAGTCCACCGGATTTGAAAAATTTGAGTTGGACATTAAATTGATTCTGAATTGAGTTGTGATAGTAAGATAAGATTAGGGTTAGGATTAGGGTTTCCTAGGTAGGGTTATGGTTATGGGCCATGCATGTTAAACAATAAACCCTAGTTAGGGATAGGGTTTATTAATCATATGTAAAATTTGGCATGTTCATTAACTTGACATACAAGAGAATTTTTGGCATATTTATAAACAATATTATGGAAAATTTCGCATATCAAGAACAAAAAATTGACATATTCATAAGAAACATACATGGAAAAATTAAAATTATGATACATACCTCATCATGCTAGATCCCACCTAATATCATACAACCAAGGCCTCCGGATCATCTCTTAGAATGATGGTCTCCATTAGTCTCTCGTGCTATGTATCTGGTAAAAAGTAGCGTACAAGAACACAAAATTGACATATTCATAAGAAACATACATGGAAAAATTAAAATTATGATACATACCTCATCATGCTAGATCCCACCTAATATCGTACAACCAAGGCCTCTAGATCATCTCTTATAATGATGGTCTCCATTAATCTCTCGTGCTATGTATCTGGTAAGAAGTAGCGTACAATAACACAAAATTGACATATTCATAAGAAACATACATGGAAAAATTACAATTATGATACATACCTCATCATGCTAGATCCCACCTATTATCATACAACCAAGCCCTCCAGATCATCTCTTATAATGATGGTCTCCATTAGTCTCTCGTGCTTTGTATTCGGTAAGAAGCAATGTACCTTCGATGAATTCCAACTAGGCATTGTTCGTACCTGGAGGTTTGTACCAATGATTAAGTTGGTAAAGTGATACACACTTGCACCTGGTTTGTAATCCTTGTAAACATATCCATGCTTCTTTCTTGCATTGTTGTCATGTGTAATATATTCACCTTTAACAACCATAGACCCGATGGGGAAGTGGTTGTTTTCATCATAAGTCATGGACATAATGAGGGTTTGCTTTCCCTCTATACAATGTGCCAGCTAGTAATCACCACCCTATTCACTATCTTTTGAGGAAACCACTGCGTATATGTGTCCTGCATAGTATGATTGTAGGTATATGATCAAATATTTTTCGTGTGATACAAGGCCATTAATGTGAGTTTCAAGACTACGTAAATTTTACAAAAAAATGTTAAGGAAATGCATCATACCAGGTTGTACAAGGTCTGATACATGATTAAAATCTATAGAAATAGATGATTGGTCTTCTTCCAACGGAGTTAACTCAACAATTGCACGTTGATCAAGTGGAAGTGATATGCGATCCCATCCATCAACCCAATCCAATGATTCAGACACATCCCAGTCACCATCACAACAAGGCGAGCAAAAACAAGCGAGTTTTCTGGTCTAAATTTCAAATACTGGGTTATCAGAGCTTCGAACCAAATGAAAGACACGAGTCCTAGAAACAGTCTTACATTCCCATGCATGTGAATGATCTATGTCTACCACCTACCAAAAAAATCTCTCCACATGTCTCTTTCTTGTGGATTCTACTCGCATAGTTGATTCCTCTCCCATTACTGATGTGCACCACCTAACTATAGATTGAGCATTTCGAATAGTAGATATTGTAGATAATTTCAATTCCTCTCTTTGTAGGGCTATTTTGACACATGCTCCGGCTCCATCATGCTCTCCTTTACCATGCCCAGTCTCAAAATAGTTCCACATATGTGGAATTTGTAGTTTTTATGCAATGAACAAAACCATTGAAATATGTATGCATTTTTGAACTAACCAGCACATCCATCAGACCAAATCTAGTGTCAATACATCTGTATGTTCTTGCCCTTCAAATGATCATATAACATGTGTTAGTTTTTCAACATTTAAGCTAGCATTATGACAAGATCTTTTCACTGAGAGAATAACAAGTACATCAATCACATAAGCATATCACAAGAGACAAGAGACACAAAGATTTTAGGAGGGGAAACCATAAATGGAGAAAACCCCTCAACTTCCTCTAAGATAGTATCACCACAAGATGTGATCCCAAAACAGTAAGATGACCTCCCAACACAATAACAGTCTTCTGTCTTCTGTCAAGCCAAGATATTTCCTTCTCCAAAGGTGCGCCACACTTGAGAGAGCAAGTGATGTAATTCACAAGTGACAAATAGAGAGACTCACCCTCTCTATTTATATTAGTCCATTCACTTGAATTACCATTTCACACGTAGGATCGACCTAATAATTATTACTCGAGCCTACACCTTAATTAGTGTATAATAACTCAAGTGCCCCTAAACTATGGGGACTTACCTAATGACTTGATATGACTTGTTTACATTATTAATCCTCCCGATTGAAACATCGGGGCATGACCACATGACTCAAATACATAATAGAAACATCCCGGAATAAACATCGGGTTACAATACATAAGATACATAGAAGAATACATTCCGAAGTTACATATACATCAACACTCCCTCTTAACTAGGAAGGTATTCTTTCGACACAATTTTTCAGCACTGGTCTTCTTCTCTGCATCATCTGGAACATCTTCATCTTTGAGTCATCTTCATATTCAAGTCATCTTCATCTTCAAGTCATCTGGGTCTGGATCATCTCTCAATCTGGGTCATCATAAAATTGCATCACTGGATCTAGATCATCACCTGATCTGGATCAACATCACTGGACTGGATCTGGATCATCACTTGATCTGGATCACTACTGCTGGATCTGGATCATCACTCGATCTGGATCTCTCGGAGTCATCATAACTGGATTTGGATCATCACTCGATCTGGATCTCCACTGGTCATCATCATGTGTATACTATCTCGTCATCGGAAGTTCTACAGAGCCAGCCCTTTTTCATGCTGGATGTACCATCTACTCAGAGCTAGTCCTTTTTCATACTAGATGAGCCTTCACAGAGCTGGTCCTTTTTCATACCAGATGTGGCATCCACACAGAGCTAGTCCTTTTTCATACTAGATGTGTCTTCTCAGAGCTAGTCCTTTTTCATACTAGATGAGGCATCACAGGGCTGGTCCTTTTTCATACCAGATGTGGCATCCACAGGGCTGGTCCTTTTTCATACCAGATGTGGCATCCACACAGAGCTAGTCCTTTTTCATACTAGATGTGTCTTCTCAGAGCTATTCCTTTTTCATACTAGATGAGGCATCACAGGGCTGGTCCTTTTTCATACCAGATGTGGCATCCACACAGAGCTAGTCCTTTTTCATACTAGATGTGTCTTCTCAGAGCTAGTCCTTTTATATACTAGATGAGGCATCACAGGGCTGGTCCTTTTTCATACCAAATGTGGCATCACAGGGCTGGTCCTTTTTCATACCAGATGTGGCATCCAGACCATGGA
>LPNX010341931.1:0-22390 GCA_001517045.1 Pseudotsuga menziesii
CCTCCAGTGAGTAGAGTTTCTCCTTGTCTTCCTGCATGAGAAATCCCGCTTGATCTTTGTTTTGAAGCTCTTTCAACTCTGCCTCAATTTGGGTGATTGTTTGTTCATCCCGAGATTTCCTTTTTATAGCCCAGTCCTTGAGGAGTTTTTTATTCTGATTAGGTTTTGAGTAAAATGAACAACAACCATTGTGTCATTCTCTACTTGGTAAGGAATCCGGTTTGTTTGAATGATTTGGGTTACCTTTTCATTCTTGATCCAGGTGGAGCAAAGTTTGAAAGGACTGGCTGGATTTTTTGGCTATTTCTGGATTTCCAGACAAATAGGTAAGTGGTTTGAATCTGCTCCAAAATCCGCCCATTATTTGAACATAAAGTCCTCCTCTAGGAGATCCTCTTTCAGCAGAAATTTGCCCAACCATTTTGCAATTCTTTCTTCTCCCACCCGTCTATTTGTCCAGGTTGGTTTTAAAATCTGAGGATCTAGGTCTATCAGTTTTATATCTAGCAGGAGGTTGTCGAAGTAGGAAGCTAAGGGATCCCTTCTCACCTTTGGACCCCAAATTTCATGGCCCCCCATGGTGAAGTTTAAATCTCCTCCAATGACCGAGTTCCTTTCTTTTGACATCCCCAAGTTTATGAAAGAGTCCTAGAATTCTGTTTTGTTGCTGTAAGGCCCATAAATGTTCATGACTATTAGGGTTAGGTTTGTCTCTGCCCAGCAAATCTGAGCCCCTAAACCTAGTGTGGATCCCCAAGTATTTGTACATCTTATGGAGGCCTTCTTCCAACCTATTACTAGTCCTCCTGAATGTCCTCTTGCACTCTGTGCTATGAAAGAGTAGGGGGTTGAGATTGAAGATAACAGATTTTCCACTTCCAATTCTAAACCCATAGTTTCCTGTAGAAGGATGACTTCTGGTTTTTGAACCAAGAGCATCCTCTTGAGGGCAAGTTTTTTCTGGGTACTTGCTAGACCCCTATAGTTGAGGGAGAGTAGTTTCCTTTTGGAACCCCATCCGGGGCGTGCACTGCTCTAAGATCCCTAAAGAGGGTTTGTTGTCTTCTGTTTGCCTAATCCCTGAGGGCCTTGTTCTGTGCTGCTGAGAGATGGGAGGGTTGTCCTCTTCCTCTTCCTTTAGAGGGGATGGTAGGTTTTTCCCCAAGACCGTTTGGGGGGATTTTATGATTCAACGAAACTAGAACATCCCTTGATATGAGCTGGAATCGAATGGAGGAGGATGAATTTGATGGGTCGGGGTTTGTAAGTGGGGGAGGGGCTATCGAGAAGGAGGCCAGGGGAGTTGATCTATGGGGGGAAGGGGAGTGTGGGGGTACATGGGGAGTGCTGGTTGATAAGGGAGAGAGCAATTTTGTGTCCTCATTTAAAGATAAAAAATGTAAATGTGATTATATGATTATCTAATGAGATCGACAAAGACACAAACCATGTCTTTTTATTTAGGTTGATGAGTACTATACCTTCCTTGGAGATGATTTCCCAACACCAAGACCTAAAATGAATCTAGAACAACAGCACTAGATAGAATTCCAGAATATCAGTTATTTAGAATTGCAATAATGCAAGGAATTAGGTTGATACATTAATTATGCCTTCCATTATGGAGTCATTCCTAACTTAAAATGTTGTTTTGTTGAAATGGCTAGGCACATGATATACATTTGATTATTCTCTGTTACATGATTGCTTAATTAGACTAAAAGGATGTAACCATCAAGGTGACTTCTAATTATTTTGTTTCACTCGTCAAGGGAGCAACATTTCTCTTAGATGCAACATGTTTTTTTGTTGCTAGAATCTCCCTGACATGTGGGAGTGGCCTTTGGTCTAAGAAACCATGACCGAGGGACATCTAAGCTGTCGAACTCACCATGGGATCGCACTCAACCTGGGACACACCAACCCTCAACTGGTTAGATTTTGGGTGTCTCCTCCCAACTAGCTCACCTATAAGGGGAATTAAACCCGAATCATCCTGTTGACGAGGCCCACAACTTAACCAAATGAGCTAGCAGGAATTGACTTGCAACATGTTTTATTTCACTAATATTTAGGATCGATAAACTTCCCAACACATGTTTGTTCAAATGAAGTTCCTCCTAGTCTTTGGAATTTTTACTAAGATCATTGTTATTATGTTAAGACAAATGCCACATAGATTCTTTGATAATGTCATTTTTCAACTCATAATTTTCTAGTACTTTCATATGAAACATCAGTATTTCAAAATTCACTTCTAGTTTCTATTCCTTCTTCGTATACACAATCCGAAGTCATTGTTTTGCTGACCTCAATCTCTATTTTTCAATCTTTTTTTCTAAATATCTTATTTTTGAATACTAGTATAGGTTCTTTCTATCTAGTTGATAAGCTTTCCATGCCAAAACTTGTCATAAGAAACTCATTATATCCATGTTTAGAATGAACGGGCTATCTATATCCCATAAAGGCATCATACGCTCATAGAACATGGTAGGCCAGTATCCCATTTTCATAAGTCACATTTCATGGAGCCATTGTTTGAAATAAAACCAAAAATAGAACAAAGAAGATTTTGAGAAAATGTGAAGCCTACAAATTCATTGCAAGAATCATTAGCAATTTATAATTTCTAGCTAGCCAAATTTGTGTAACAAATTCTAAATGAGGTGGGGACCTTTATTCATACAAATCCAACAATTTTTCACTTTATGGAAATGGGCATAACAATACACAATGGTAGTTATGTGGAGCCTAATCAGATAACTTTATTGAGGTAATATTTAATTAACTATTGGCTAATCCTACAGTGGAAATCCAATCATAGATATTGTGGGGACTAAATTAGTTATTATTATAGTTGTTTACCAAATTTTGAAATTATTTACATCGTTGCAAGCCACAAGACCACTGATCTTCTTATCTTATTCTAGAACCAATAAATCAATGCACAAATAGAAAAACACTAAATATGGTTTGTTGCATTGGGTTTTATGCCTTGGAATTGTATTTTATTGGAGAATGACAAGGTTTTATGGGGTTGTCCATTCTTATTGCATTACCATGTATCTTCTTACCTTGTTCTATAGGCGTAGCACTAAACATTGTGATTGAGTTATGTTATTCACCCATGACTTGTATTTCATTGAAGAATTCCAAGGCTTCATGTCGGTGGTCATCGTTATGATATGATTTCCATGCTCTCAAGACAATAAATCAACAGACGCATACGCAACCAAGAAATTGTATCTAAGTAGAGATTTTTCTTGTAGGGATTTCATCAAACACTTGGAAACCATCCTCCATTTATTGTCAATGTTAATCATGTCGAATCTAATGACTCCTAGAATTACCTTGACTAGTTGCAACTAGTATACTAGTGCCCCACCTTTCAAGTACTACTTGGCATATTCAATAGAAAAGGGGCTAGAGATTGCAATAATTAGTTAATCTTCAAAATGAAAAAGGTGTCAAGCAACCAAGCCTTGTATTAAGGGAAAAGCCACCACCCAAGGAGGATCACTCTCCTAAGAAGGATTTCAATTATGTTTTGCAACTATATAGAACCTAAAGTAAAGGAGTGGTCCACTCAAAAAGGGGCATCCAAGGCACATATTGCACTAGGGTGCTCCATCAATTAAGATTTTTTCTTCATAGCCACCTTAACAAGACCTACAAAAGAAGTACATTTGTTGTTAATTGGAACAACTATTTTCTTGAGTATTTTGTGCATAGCATTGGGTGGATTTCAATTCCAAATTCTTGTTTTTTATGAACATATTGCACTACCCACAATGAGACTTGGGTTGCACATTAATGCTATTTTATTGTAACTATAGTCTAAGTAACTCATGCCTAGGTTTTATTTGTTTAAGTGACACGTTGAACATATAATGAGTATATTGTTGTATCAGCTTCATGCATAGTTTTTGACCTAGCCTTATGCCCTAAAGGATCTAGCATTTACCCTAGGTACCATCCTCAAGATGAGGGGAAGTGTGTGGGGTTTTCCTTGGGATATTTACTTATAAAAATACTTAAAACACACGTGGAAATGTAAGGTTTGAAACAAATTAAGTCTTCCACAATAAAATCCTATGTAGTTTAGCAATTCATTCCATCAACTATTCTATATAAGGAAACACCTTCATATTTGAGCATTAGATATTGTTATCGACGCTATTGAATGGAGTAACTGTAGCAAACTTGATACTTCAAATTATTCATCAGTTGGACTCCTAGAATGTTCATCATATTTTCTTCAATCATCCTCGATATCATATTTGATAGCTTCTACTTTATTTTATTGTGGAAGGTACACATTGAACTAATCAAGGATGCCATTATTGATCTCATTCTACTCTAGATTACATGTGTAGTTTGAGGTTGTGCTTGTTGCATAGAGAATACAATGCAATGTAAAAGTAATGGCTTAGTTTGTTCAATGGATTAGCAAAGGCCCAATTTTCCCCCTTGCATGCTTGTGAGCAAATCAATTTATTCCATGAATATTTTATGAACCCTTGAAACATAAATTTTATAGAGTTTTAAAGGTCTCATGTCATAAGCATCATTATGTCATAGCCTTTAGGATTTATCATATCCTACATAACTTGATATATCTATATATATATATATATATATATATATATATATATATATATCATATTTGAAACAAAATGACATACAACCGAAAATCAATTCTTATTTTGATTACTGCATCCTTGAATATATGTGTTCCATACTCTGAGATGTATTTTGAATGCAATAATACACGTGTTGAACAACTCGATTAGATCCTACAATACTATGTATAATTGTAGGATGTTAGAGTTTCTATGAACATGTAACCATGATTTATATGGTTCAATATTGCTAAGTTCAGTCTCGAGTACATAGTAAATGTCTCTGTGTAATGGCTTTATTTACTACTTATAACAAAAAATTCCACTGTATTTAATCTAAAATATTGATAACTTAAGATATATGAAAATGATAACTTAACATATATGAAAACTACAAATGACAACCTAATAGATATGAAAATTATAAATGATAACTTAACATATATAAGAAAATGTTGAACTTGTACTGGCATTAATGTTAAAGGATCAAAGATCAGATAGACCAGAAGTCAAAAGAATCATATTGAACCAAAAGGGGATTGATAAAAGACTTCCTCTTACACAACCAACTTGAAGAGAGACATATGGGAAAATGTGGAAGTCACATGAAAGAAAATATCCCATCATGGCATTGGTCGCAAATGCGCATATCATCATTCATATAGAAGAACACTGAAATTGGCATAGATGTGCAAATACCATTTGTGAGACTTATGAATAAAGAAAAACAAACCCATGCGTAAAATTCTACAAAAAATATGGCATGTAGTATAACATTTCTAAAGAAAATATAAGTAATGGACCGATGGGTGTAAAAGTCCCACAACGATGTTGCCATATGTGCACCATATATTGCACAAACATGAATTGTGGAAAGTGACACGCCGATGCAGATCCTAACTTGTTGAAAACACAATCCAGTGGGGTGTTATCCAAAGTCAAGGAACTTCACCAATTAGACACATCTCTTGAGCCAAGAAGACTGTAAATAAGATATAGATGGATGTGGCGAAGTAGGCTTGTGAAGAATAAAGACCCAAGATAATTGTTGAACAAGGTTCGAAATTATGTTATTTCATAATGTCATAAGCATTATTATGTATTTGATGTTGTGAACTTGTTATTTCATACCTTTCGCCCTAAAATTTACATTGATAGCTTCTTGTCTCATCAATTTTCATCAATGGACGTTTGAATAGTGATTTTATCCTTTGTATTTCATGGTAAATTAGGAATTCATTGATTTCAGTCCCAAATTTGTTAGATGAATATTTTTTTATACCAAAATGGTCCAAATTTGGGAAAAACATGGAACAATTTGACAAAATGGGGGCGCTTTTGTCCCTATAGAATGTCGCAAGAGGCAACAATTCACCCTGTAAAAATCCACATGAAGAATCATCAGACCTTCTGTTGATTTCGATTACAATTTTAGAGTGGCTAAGTGGAAATCAATTTGACAATGGTTGAGTGCAAAATTTATACATTTGTTCAAGGTTCCTTTGGTCTGTAGTCTTTACAGAGGTTAGTTTCATTAGAAATAGTTATTATTTAGTGAACTTTATGTGTCTTTCATTCAAATTTGAGTTTCTCAACTTTTGTATCTGCTTCAAGGGACATTTAAAATCAATATATGAATTTTTCCATGCTCTATACCCATATTTAAAGGTTGCATTGTTGATTCAATGATTTGCTTTCTGTCTATGGTAGTTTTTATTTATACTGGATTGGAACGGGTGTCCTTGTATTCAACATAGTAGTTCAATTTTCTACTTGAATTTCCCTTTACATATATCCAAGAACTGAAAGCATTATACTCTTGAATTTTCCATCCTTGATTGTTACATAAATTATTACATTCATGTGCTAACATACATCCAAATTTAAACAAAAACTTAAGCCCTAACTTTGTTGAGAAGGGACTATTGACATGAAGCATAGTAACATTAAATACCAAGTTGGGATCTATACAACCTGGTTGTTTATGACAATAGCACTACACCTATTTCAAAACAACTATATTGATACATTTTGGGGCAGTTACAGTATGAATTTTGTGTTTTTCTAATATGTGATGTGACTGGGATTTTTATAAAGGGCCTACTTTTGTCCTTAAAATCCTTAACTTCATCTACCATTTCCAAACTTAAAGCTAGGAGACGTCTTTATCCAATATAATATAATAAAAATAAAAATAAATATTAAATATCTTATGTGAATTCTAGTTTCAGGATCATAGAGTAATCTTTCTTCTATGTTCGTTTTCATCATTTGACCCACTAAACTAACTTCTCTTGGATTTTTTAGCTCCTTAGAATGGTTTTCCTCTACTAGTGTGATGTCTTTAGTTTAGGTTTTTTACATATTAATATGTTTCTTCCTTTCTTCTTCCCCGACAACTTATTTTAGGGCAGTATTCATTTTCAGATAGGTTGGTGAACATAGTCAAATATAATAGGGGTTGTGCAATTTGACTTTATAAAAATAATATGTTGTAAGAATATGACACATGTTGTTTTGAAAGCTTTATGGCAATTTTATATTGTTTTTTTTGTAAGTCTGCATTTGTACTAACCATTCGAAACAAAAAATTTACAGAAGAAAATCATCCTGGACATATGGTTGGGGTGGTCTAAACTTACCACCCTAGCCCGTAAAAAATGTTGATGTATTTGTAACTTCGGAAGATATTCTTATGTATATTATCATTGTATGTTGTTGTAGCCCCATTGGGTATGTTTGTTACCCCTTTATGGGATGTCTAAATTGTGTCTAGATCTTGAGGTACAACCTCTATTGTAATTCAAGGCAATAGTCCCCAATGTAACATCATGTAGTATGTGAGATGACATGTAGGCCCCATGTGAGATGAAGTCTCTCTAGGAGAAGTGGGCCCCATGTGAGATGACATGTAGGCTCGAATGTTATATTTGGTTAGTGACTTGAAAGGGTATAAATAGGGAGGAGCTCTCCCTCATTTATACACACCTCACACACTCTCTAAGGAGCACGAGAGAGAGAGACGGTCAGAGGAGGAGAGAAAGATAGTTGTTGAACATTTCTTATTACTGCTTTTGATCATCTTACTATTCTGAAGAAGTTTGTGGGGTTTTCTCCTTTATGATTTCTTCAATGAAAATATTTTTGTCTTGTGTATATTTTATATCTTATGGATTTTGTTGTACTTGTTATTCTTTCAAATAAATATCCTAGATAATCTAATCAGATCTTAAGAAAAATGAACATGGTATTCGAGCCTCTCTGAAAGAAGGAACTATGCAGTTGCAGGAACTAGGGTTTCCTAGTTGAAGGTGTTCTCTCCACAGATCATCAAGAATGGATGGCTAGGATAACTCACCTCACTAGGGCGCAGCTGTTGGTGCTAGTAGTTTTTGAATCAGAGAAGTTTCAATGTGCAGCTGAAATACAACTACAATGGCAGCTAATGGATATTAGGGTTTGATGTCTAAAAACCATAGAATATTGAATTTAGTCATTCTTGAACTTTCATTATAACGCAATGTACGAAAAGGATCAGAAGCCAAAATTTTTACAGGCCGAAGAGAAATTCTTGTTGTACCTTGTGTAAACGTTTCGACCTCATATTCACTATACTTCAGGAGTTATGGTTCCTCCAAATCAAGGTTCCAGCCTCCTCCAGAATATAGTCATAAATAGGTGACCTAGGGAGATTTGCTATATCTCAGGCTAGGAGGGTCCAAACGAAATTTCACAAGATGTTACAGGTAGGGCATGAACTATAGTTTCTGTGGTATGATTTTCAGACCCATCATGTCAAACAGTGTCATGTGGCAGTTTCTACAAGTTCTCCATGATGAATAGTCCCCAAAACAGTCACCTTGGGGAAATTAGCATAAGTCCCACTTGGAGAATCCATTTATGTCCTAACCTATGAGAAGGTTTAGTCTGTAATGCTCTGAAACTTTGGAGATACAACTAAATCAATTTCAGACATTTCTGTAGAAGAAATTGGAAAACTAAGGCTTACTGTTCCAGGAGCCTCCCACCACTGTTTTGAGATAAAGAAATACATTGGACAACTCACCTTGAAGAGACCAGTCTTTCTATCCAATCGAAAGTTTGAAATTCCAAGTTTGAAAAATTAGGGCTTCTTTGACAAACTCTAGATCAGCTAGCTCCGAAACCAGGTCGAACACCTCAAATCGGTAAGATCTAAATATTTGCTATTTACATTTGAGGTTCTCATTTCAAAATGACTAATCACACCCAGGTTGATGACAAGCTTGGTGAAGCTGACAAATTTTGAGTATGGAAGTATAGGACCTCTATGATCCTTAAGGAAAATGACTTGGATTAGTATTTCAGTAAGGAATTTCTAAGATCCTAAGGGAGATGAGGCTAAGGCTAGAGCCAAGAGAATCATTGTAGATTCTATTAGAGATCATCTCATCCCTCACGTGTCATCCTTGAAGACACCAAAAGGAAGTGTTCGATGCTATGACGAAGCAATCGAAGAAGAAGAAGAGATTGTTAAAACCTCCTTGAATGGCCTCCCAAGATCATGGGGTTCATTCACTCAAGGAATGTGTGCCAGAAGGAAGTTGATTACCTTCAACGGACTCCGAGAAGAGTGCAGAGAAGAAGAAGCTCAACTCATAATAAGAGAAGAGAAGATGGGAGCAACTGAAGATCAATCTCTCACGATTCAAAGAAGATCCCTCAACCGATGAGGAATATGAAGGAATCAACTCATGAAGAATCTCTTATCCATCCTAGCATTTGGATAAGAAATGATGAAGCTGAAGGCTCAAGAAGAAGTCTACCCACCAAATAAATAAAGAAAAGTATTCAACTGTCATTTCATGATATCGTTTGGTCGTTCATTTGTTTATATTCAGTTGATGTGTTATGCATGTTTGAGTATTTGCATTTATACTACGGAATTACACATGATGGGTAAGAAGTCAATGATGTTGTACAACATTCCATTTTCTAGATTGAAACCTCTTTGCTGACATATTAGGAGTAGTACACACTCTTAATAACATTGGGGTAGAAGGCATATAGAAGTTACTCTATGTGTACGGGATATGAATGAATGTTGTAACATTGGATAAAATAGTTGCATGGCTATGTGGCATATATTTGTCACTATTAATACTTTTTGGAAATTATGAGATGTTTCTAATGATGTAACTGAACTTGACTTGTACATCATTCTAAAGAACAAGTAACGATAGTCCAGAAAAGGAACCTGAAGCTTCTCGGGTCAAAGACACCATGGAGAAAGAAAGAGCTTCAAAAGAATATAAAGAGAACGGTAGATCCAGCTCGAGAGATGAAGACCACCTTGGAAACGAGAAATAATCCAAGATGAAGAATAGTATGATGAGACTTCCAAAGAAAGCAAGAGGCCTCCGACACACTCCAGTGACATCATTGATGGAAAGCCTTCCAACTATGTAGAAGTAGCCAAGAATAAAGGGAGGGAGACTATTATCAAAGAGTACTAGTTGATATAGAGGAATGGTTTCTAGGATGCGGTGTCGAGACATGAAGGGAAGTCCATAGTGTCTTCCATATAGATCTAGCATGCAGTATATGGAAACATCATGGGATACAAGGCAAGATTCGTAGCACAAGGATTCTCACATAAAGAAGGCACAGACTACGAAGAGAAATTTACACCAATAACGAGGTACGCTTCATTAGATGCATACATGCAGGTATGGGATGGGAGATACACGAACTGACATCAAGACAACGGTATTGAATGGTGTAGTCAAGGAGGAAGTGTACGTAGAGCAACCATTGGGAGTTGAGACACATGACATACTGACTCATGTGTGCAAATTAAAGAAGGCCTTGTACAACACATACAGTTACAGGAGGAACTTGAAGATCACCTAGAGTGATGAAGATCTTAACCTTTGCTACAAGGTTGAAGATGAAAGCCTATATAGGATGACAAGCTCATAGATGGGTGCGAGAAGAAATTTTCAACAAAGATCAAGATAGAGGATATTGGTATCCACTGACACTAGATGGATACATAGAATATCAGTAGCAGAGGAAGCTACTTGTCACTGCAGTACATAATGTTTCAATACATAGAGTATGAAAGGTAGAGGAAGAATTATGCTTTGCTTCAGACGAAGTGACTGCAGAAGATCCTCAGGTTCGACATGGTACATCAGGATTGACAGCTTCCTGAATAATTTGGGCTTTACCAAAAGTAAAGTGGATTCCAACCTTGACTACAAGGTTGAGGAAGGAAACCCAGGGATAATTCTATTGTATGTAGATGACATGTTTGTGACAGGTGAGGATGGGTTGATTGCTGACACGAAGAGGAAGGTTGCTTCCAAGCTCGAGATGAAGGACTTGGGTATGATGCACTACTTTCTAGGCATGGAGGTGTGGCAAAGTGCGGATGGAATCTTCCCTGGACAAGGGAAGTATGCAGTGGAGATCCTGAAGAGGTTCGGGATGATGGACTACAAGGCCATGGACACACGTATGGCATCGAACATGAAGCTATTGAGTGATGCTTCATCAGAGTCGGTTGATGGTACGCTGTATCATCAGATGACTGGATCATTGATGTACCTGACGAATACGACACCAGATATTTACTTTGTTGTGAACACATTGAACCAGTTCCTGACGGATCGGAGACATGTTCACCTGATTGCCGCAAAGGATATTCTGAGGTATCTGAAGGGTACAGTTGATTATGGGCTCAAGTATGATGCGAATCAGAAGATTAATCTGGAGGATTATGTGAATTCCAATTGGGCAGGCATTTCCATTGATAGGAAGAGCACTTCAAGGCAGGGTATTATATGAAACAATTTATTGCCTTCTTTTGATTTTTGGGGAGGAAAATGGTAGCCACCATGTGTAAATATAATAACACTATAAGAGATGGATTGGATTAGTTGAGCCAAAAAATTTAGTTTAGTTTGAATGATGAAGAGCTCTAGACACAAGTGAGTAAGCTTTGACACTTCATAAAGACTTATGATATCTGTAGAACTTCAGTTACCCAACTATGATCTAGACTACACCAATAGATTACATTTTGAGATGGGATAAAGAAGCCTTTTTTTTAGAGTTTTGTTCTCCAAACAAGACACTAAGAAAATGGACACTCTCAAGTTGGTCTACGATGCATTGCCAAATAATAAGGTTGGAGATATTATTTTTATCTTAATCAGACCATATTTTCATTCAATGAACTCTTAGAGGAGTGAAGAGGGGGGATTTGTTGGCACACTATTTTTTTCTTTTCTCTGGTTCATGGATCCCTATGTTGAATTGATTAACACTCCCTTTCTGAATCAATGCTCTAAATATTGTGCTCTATTTTGTAATTAGTTGTAAATGTGTCAGATAAAAGGTAATGATTCCTTATATATGTATAAATATGTATTTTGTAAGAAAGATAATGTTGAAATTTATGAAGACGATTATGAAGGTGTTTAGGGTTAGAGGAATCGTCCATGTATAGGGATTTTGTAGGAGTTGTAAGGACAATTTACTATATTGGATCTTTTGAGTATCAATGGAAAGATGGTTGGCTTGGTTCACCCTTATAAACTTGTAATTTAATGATGTGTTGAGTGTTGATGCCTAATTCAGTCATCGAAAAACAACATTTGTAACCCCGTCGACGATGTTGTGCAATAAAAGTTGGAAATGGAACCCGCTGCTTAATACCTTTATTATATTTAATTAATGTATTTTTATGAGTTTTATAATCAATTTTACTAAAATTAGATCTGATTCCTTTATTTTAAAGTTGGGGATATCAACCCTAGGTCTTGGGATGAACTTATTGGAGTCATATTTTTAAATGCTAGAACATCTCAATCCATCATATTTACCCCAATTGGATGAATATTTTATTTTGAAGTAAATAAATGAATAAACATGACAAAAATTAACTATCAAAATTGAACACGCAAAGAAATACAAATAGCTTATGAAAATGACAAGGTGTAGCATTTAGGGTTACATAATAGACAAGAGGATAATATCTTCTAAAAAAAATGGTCGCTTCGATGGGTCGTTACATATGGACATGAACCAAGATATTCAATAAGAAAGATGTTTGAACACAAAATAGTTCTTGTGTAGTTTTTTTTTATGTTTCTTTGTATAATTTTGTAACGATCTCTCTATGTTAATGTAGGATGCATGAAGTAACAATGACAAGATAAATGAAACCAACAAGTAGAGAAACTTAAAACTATTGAAAAATGGGTCAATAAAACTATCCACTCAATATTATGTTTCCAAAGTACTCCGGTGGGGGAATAGTTTAAAAGTACAATGAAGATGAGACCAAGAATGAACACATAAAAAATATTATGATAGCATCAAGATTCCAAGAATAACACTAAAAGAAGGCACCCATTTGGGATTTTTTCAAAACTACATGCAAATAAGTTCACATGATATGACTTCCACTTGGGCATTTTGGAAATCATACACAAGCTACGATCAAGCAATCTGACTAAACTAATTATGTATTATAAGGATGTAGGAGAGCCTCTAAACTTAGAACCACCAAAAGAAACAAATAGGTAGTGATGATCTTTTACTCTCCTTTCCTTCTCAATTTAAAGATAATTAAGATCCCTTAGGATGGTTGTAGGTGCCCTAACTAATAACTAGACTCCACTGCAACCTGATACAACAATGATGTTTCCAATTAGTCATTCTACCTTGGATACTCTATTCCTAATGTTGAATTGAAGAATGTGCTATCAAATTACCCATTTTACCTATGGAGACTGTTATAGCCTGTTTTTGCTTCTCATTTTTAATGTATTTGCTTATGTTTTGAAGCTTGGTTTTGTTCATTTCTCTTAAAAAAATTTGGTTCTTAAGATAGTTTTAATCTTTTTTCTTTAATTTTCATGTTTGTATTTAGGTGATTTCTTAGTTTTATTTTCCAATTTTGATTTTATTTATCGAAATTCATTGTTAAGGGGCTTATAGAATGTTTATATGAATTAAAAAGGTCCTAAAAATATCATAAAGTTTTTATCTAGATCATTTTACCAAAGCTAAATCATTGCTAGGAGTTGTATTTTTGAAAATTATTGAAACATGCTTTATTGTAGCGCAAGCTTGAAAAAGTTACACATGCGCGCTACAAGAAAATTGCACTGTTCAAAAATCATGATTTTTGGTTCAAATTTTTGGAAATTCGTGCAAGTGAGATGCCATTCATATTTGGTTAATGGATTTGATATGTGTTCTCGTCTAGAATGATCATTGTGACAGGTGTTAATACTTTAAGAAATTCATCATTACGGCAAATTGCGGTGGTTTGGTGCAGAGTAATGGAATAATGATAATTAAACGTGATGAGGCAAATTCGCCTTGAATTTCTTATCTCTTGAAGCGCATGAAGATCAGATGAGTTCGTGGCGAAGTGTTAGCAGTTTGTAATCAAGTTTTGAAGCAGGTCATAAAATTAGGGCTTTGAGGGGCGACTGTTTGGAGATATCGTGGCGGTCAGAGAAGATTAAGGAATGAAATTCGACAACTAACAGACAAGAAAATACAATTCTAGCACCTGGATTCACCACTTTGACAGGCAGGCTGCGAATTGATATCAAAGTTCATATATTTGGGTTTATACTAAAAAGAGGATTATTTATGGAATTTAATGAATATTGTTAGTATGTAAACCTAAATCATACTAAATGTCGAATTCTCTGTCAATAGAATTAAGACATTTATCAGTTTAAGTAATAGAGTCTAATTTGGGGGTTTGGTTTCCCAATATAGCACTGTCTGTCAAATTGTCAAGATTTGAATAGAATTAGAGTTTGTTTTACTGAAAGAAGCAATTTTACAGTCATTTAAAATGAAAAGAAGTGGTAAAACCAATAGAGCTGAACCTTCAGACATGACCTGGGTTCAGAATTTTCTAGAATACGCAAGATTATTTTTAGAGGCATGATGGTTAAGATTTTTTGAAATAATTGAGGGGTATCACACAGAGTGTGGAAATTGAACCCAAGTGATAGAATGATTGCACTCACAAAATTGCTAATCAAACATGCAAAATTACAAACAAAGGAGACTGAAATTGGAGCATAACACTAATCTGTATTGAATAAGTGTACAATAGCCAACCTTATCAAGTCATAGGCTGCTGCAAGATATAATTACCTGAGAGATTCCAATGCATAAGGATTCCATTCGAAATAGTCAAAAATTAGGCTCACTAAATCTAGTCAAATCCCCCATAGGTGCATAAAGCAGTTTCCAAATCCACTTAGAGGCTCACGAATTGGAAAAGTCAAGTAGGCAAGATAATAAGGGATGGAAAGACAAGTCATACATGATTTTATTAGGAGAAAAGAATGTAGGATGATGAGGGAAAAAAACAAGTCAACTACACCTAGTATTACTTTCCCTTTTTCCATAAATCTCAATAAAGCAGGCAACTTAGCAGAAAAAGAAGATATGCGCTAGGGAGGATCTGGAATAAAGAAGATATGCTAAATATGGATTCCAAGAGGTTTCCCAAGTGCTCCATGAATCATTTTTAGCAAGTTTGACTTCTATGGCATGTGGAAGACAACTTGCATAGAGTGGAATATTGGAAACTAGGCAAATAGGACAAAATATGGATTAATTAATGTCTAAGGTAGCTAACTATGGGTTGATTATTCTAACACCCCCCCTTAAGCCTGAATTTATGAGTAAATATCAGAAAACTATAGGGCCTAGCAACAAGGCTTAGTCACCCTTTACATACTGCATGTCCATTTAACCAAGGAAAGAGGCAAAAACCCAGTGGGAAAATCCTCCCTTAAACATGGACAGTAAAACAAAATTTAAAAATCTTGTCATCAATCATGCTTCACAGCATGATCAACAATCCCCAGCAGTGATTTGAGATTGTTGAATGTCTTCTCACAAAAAAATTTGGTGAAAATGTCTGCTATTTGTTTTGAAGATGCACAAAAGAGTAGATGAATGGTGCCATCATGCACAGGCTGTCTGATGTAGTGCATATGGATCTCAATGTGTTTGGTTCTCTATCTCTGAACTGGATCATTGCAAATTCGAATGGTGCTCTGATTATCACAATATATAATAGTTGAAAACTCTGATTCAAAGCCACACTCACCAAGTATCACCTGCAACCATAAACATTGAGTTGCTGCATTTACAACTCCTTTGTACTCTGCTTCTGTAGATGAGAGTGCTATGGCACTCTATTTCTTGCTTGACTAGCTGATTGGTCCTTCAGCAAGAATGAACACATATCCTGATGTTGAATTTCGATCTGTATTGTCACCTACCCAATCACTGTCAGTAAACCCAATCAAATCAAGATCAGATTTAGCTTTGTAGAAGATCCCATGAGTTCTTGTTCCCTGAACAAAGTTAAGGATCCTTTTGGCTGCTCTCCAATGAAACTCATGAGGCTGATCCATGTATCTTGAAGCCACACTTACTGCATAAGAAATATCAGGTCGAGTGTGTGTAAGGTAAAGCAAACACCCAATCAACTACCTATACAGTGTATTATTTACCATAGGAGAAGAGCCTGCTTCTTCAAGCTTAACTCCTGAAAGGAAGGGAGTCTTGCTTGGCTTGCAATATTTCATGTTGAACTTGTTCAGCAAATCTAAAGCATACTTGGACTGATGTACTTTTATTCCATGTTGGGATTGTGCAATTTCAAGACCCAAGAATTGGCTCAACAACTCCAAATCAGTCATAGAAAATGCAGGGTTCATTGCATCCTTCAAGGAGGCAATCTCTTTCTTTGAACTTCCTGTAATCAGAAGGTCATCCACATACAAGAAAATAATCATCAAAGAACCATGAATCAGATTCAAATAAACATTAGGATCAGACTTGCATCGAACAAAACTCAATGACAGCATAAAGCCATCAATCTTGGCATACCAAGCCCTGGGGGCTTGCTTAAGCCCATACAATGATTTCTTTAACCTGCACACAAAAGATGGATTAGTAACAAACCCTTGAGGTTGCTGCATGTAAATATATTTAGTGAGATCTCCATTCAGGAAAGCACACTTCACATCCATGTGATGTACCTCCCACTGCTTCGAAGCTGCAATGGCTAAGGCTAGCCTGATGGAGTCCATCTTTTCCACTAGTGTAAAGGTTTCATTATAGTCAATACCATGTACCTGTGAGTATCCCTTGGCTACCAATCTTGCCTTATATTTAAAATGTGAACCATCAGTAGCAAACTTAGTTTTGAAAACCCACTTACATTGAACTAGCTTCCTCCCTGGGGAAGATCAACCAATTCCCAAGTGTTGTTCTTTTGGAGTGAGCTGAATTCTTCTTTCATGGCTGTTTTCTATATTGGATCATGTGCTGCATCGTCATATGTCTATGGGTCTGACTCAACCATCAGATAGCACTTCTTTTCAAACAAAGGGTCTTTCATACACAGGACACTCTCAAACTGAGATCTAGTCCTCCTAGGATCACTAGGATTTCCAGCTAGTTCCCCAGCTGCATGAATGGTATTTGCTGCCAATTTTGGTCTTGTAGGACTGTCAGGATAAACAATTAAATCATCATTATCAAACATATCAGAATCAACAAACTCATTTGTCTCTTCACTTACATTCAATGGTTTTGGTGGTGAAGAAGACTCTCCAACTTCAATTGCTGCTAAAGGCTCTTCTTGGAACTGAACACTCCTTTCAATGAAGGCTTTGTTTGTGCTCAAGTTGATCAGCTTGTACCCTTTTCAATATTCAGAATACCCAACAAATAGGAACTCTTGTCTTTGGGGCTGCAAAGGCTTTCTCTTTTCAGTTGGAATTCTAGCCCAAGCCTTTGAGCCAAAAATCCTGAAATGGGTCACAACTGGCTTGTACCCACTCCAAGCTTCGAAAGGAGTCATAACATCAAGCTGTTTATGAGGCACCCTATTCTGGATATAGGATGCATATTTTATAGCCTTGGCCCAAAACTTTGGTGGAAAATTCTTAGCCTCCATCATAGAAGTTGCCATCTCCTTCAGTGATCTGTTCTTTCTCTCAGCAACACCATTTTGTTGTAGTGTGTAAGAGATTGAATGCTGCATCTGAATACCTGCATATTTACAATATTGAATGAACTTAGACTTGACATACTCACCACCATTGTCAAATCTGAGGATCTTGAGTCTTCTCCTAGACTGGTTTTCAACCAAGGCCTTAAAGACTTTGAAGAGGTCAAAAACTTTAGACTTATGCTTCAGGAAGTAAACCCAACAATACCTGGAAAATTCATCTATGAAGGTCAATGCATATTTGCATTTACTCATTGAAATATGAGGAAATGGACCAGAAACATCGTCGTGGATCAACCCAAGAGGTGCAAAGGTTCTCTCATGACTAGCTCTCTCAAATTTATGCTCTAGGTGTTTTCCTAGGATACAACCTTGACAGACTCCCTTGGAAAACTTAATCTTTGGTAACCCTATGACCATTTATTTTTCACTTAGATCATAAATATATTTATAGTTAAGATGGCCAAATATTTCACGCCAAAGCTTGCTTGCCTCATTAGCATGAATCAGAAGAGCAGAGGGGTTTGAGTAGGGTAGAAAATGTGAAAACATGTATACCTTCAAAGTGTGATCTACAACTCCTTTTGCAATGAATTTACCATTTGAGATCTCTGTGATCTCAACATCATTAGGTGAGAAGATGACCTTCTTTGGAGACCCTATGTGAGTCATCTGATACACTGACAAGAGGTTAGAGGCAAGACCTGGAACATACAATACATTACTGATCTTACCATGGTCAATATCAATCCTTCCTTTCCCCAAACTGTCAGTGAGAGAGTCCTCTCCCAGCACTATTGGTGGACCTTTCAACATGTCAAGAGAGGAGAATGCCTCCTTGGTCAAAACCATATGTCTTGAAGCTCCAGAGTCTATGATGAAGCTAGGTGAGCTTGATGTGCCAGCAACCAAATCATGTACTCTCCCTCTGTCCTTTGAATTCGATCCTCCTTCCCTCTTCTTTGAGCAATTAGGAAGGGAGATGTTATTCTTCTCCAGGAGTTGGGTCAACATGTGAATTTTCTTCTTCATGCAAGAGCTTTCAAGATGATAGCCCTTACTGCAATATGCACACTTTCTCATTTCTCCTTTGTTCTTCTTCTTCTATAAGTTCTTCTTGGAGCCTTGGGGCTCTTCTTGAGACTTGTTCTTGTCTCTCTTTTGCTCAAGTGGCTTCTTAGCTTTCTTATTTCCTTTTGAATCCACCCTCGAATCTCTAGCAACCAAAGCTTGGTCCTTGGAAGGTTTGATGGTGCCCATCATCACCAATTTATCTTGTTCTTGTGTGAGGGATTCCATGAACTCTGTAATCTTAGGCACCTTCCAGGCTCGAGCTGTCAACTTGGTGGCATGGAAGGTCAAAACAAACACTGAATAGTCAGGGCCAAGCTTTGAGAGTATGGCCAAAACTATTTTCTCTTCCTTCTTTTCAATTCCACATTGTTTTAGCTGCAAAACAAGGGCCGTAAACTTGGAAAAATAGAGTTGCAGGGATTCGAAGCTGCTGGGACTCAAAGATATCAATTCATTCTCGATTTTATGTCCTCTCATCTCATCTGTCATACCAAAAATCTCTACAAGCTTCTCCCATACTTCATTAGGTGATGTCAATCCATCAAGATGGAAGAGGAGGTCTCTTCATATGCTCAGACACAAAAGACCATAGGCCTCATCCCTCTTGTTATGCCATTTAATTTTCTCTGCAGCTACATTGGGCTTTGCCTCAATTTCCATAGTCACCCTATAGAGACCCTTTGCTCTCAACAGTATCTCCATCTCTTCTTTCCATTCAAAGAAATTAAATGGAGTCAAGATGATCTTCTGAGATTGATCCATAGCTCTGAACTGTGCCCTTCAACCAACAAAATGTGCTCCCAGTCAAGATGTCGAACCTGCAATAGCAATATGGAAGGAGAGAAATCGATCTACAAAGGCTCTAATACCATGTGGAAATTGAACCCAAGTGATAGAACAATTGCACTCACAAAATTGCTAATCAAACATGTAAAATTACAAACAAAGGAGACTGGAATTGGAGCATAACACTAATCTGTATTGAATAAGTGTACAATAGCCAACCTTATGAAGTCATAGGCTGCTGCAATAAATAATTACATGATATATTTGAATGCATAAGGATGCCATTCGAAATAGTCAAAAAGTAGGCTTACTAAATCTAGTCAAATCCCCCATAGGTGCATAAAGCAGTTTCCAAATCCACTTAGAGGCTCACGAATTGAAAAAGTCAAGTAGGAAAGCTAATAAGGGATGGAAAGACAAATCATACATGCTTTTATTAGGAGAAAATAATGGAGGATGATGAGGACAAAAAACAAGTCAACTACACCTAGTCTTACTTTCCCTTTTGCCATAAATCTCAATAAAGCAGGCAACTTAGCAGAAAAAGCAAATATGCACTAGGGAGGATCCGGAATAAACAAGATATACTAAATATGGATTCCAGGAGGTTTCCCAAGCACTCCATGACTCAGTTTTATCATGTTTGACTTCTATGGCATGTGGAAGACAACTTGCATAAAGTGGAATATTGGAAACTAGGCAAATAAGACAAAAATGAATTAATTAATGTCTAAGGTAGCTAACTATGGGTTTATTATTCTAACACAGAGGTCTCTTATAAATTTGCTCAGTGTTTGGATAAATATATGGTTACTTTTGATACTTTGAAGTTTAAGTTGACCAAAGAATTGTTAGCAGAAGCTACAGGGATCCTAGATGAAGGCGAATACTGGTTTAAAAAAGTGCCTTTCACCTTTGATGAACAGAAATACTTACTTCCAGATGTGGTAGAATATTGGGGTAAAGGGGTACATATTCAAAAATTTAAACCTGAATGGATAGAGCCCATCAAAATACTGCAAAGTTATATCACTTGTGAAGGGAGATTTGCATCTATTTTTAAGTATCATTTTAGGTTTTTGCAACATCTCAGCCATGAAGCAAAAATGAATCTTCCTTTCTTTTTCTTTAAAAGTTTACAAAAGACATCTAGCAGGGTGAAGGAGCATCCAGATCACACTAAACAATCTGTGTTTCATCATGGGCTTATAAATTTAGTCATAAGTACTGTGCTTCGAAAGAGGGAGAAGATATGGGATTATTTCCTATTTTGGTATGGTTTTCAAATAGAGAAAGAAGATCAGGATCAGAAGAGACAGTTGACTAAAGGTCAGAAGCTGTTTAAGAAGTTAAAATGAAAGTCACAGTCAAGGATGAAGAGGATAATGAACCAGCAAAATATATGATTCAAGAAGATAAAAATGTTGAAATTGAGCAACAAACCAATATTGAAGAGAATGAAACCTCAAAGCCAAAAGTGAAGGAGGTGGAGCCTGTAGAAAATATTTTTCATACAGAACTGAGCCAAGGTGTAAAGGAATATGTGAAAGAACAAGAACAAGTACATATTACAATACTTTCTAAAGAGGAAGAAAAGTCATTGTCTAATGAAGTTAGGGTTCATACTGAACATAAGATACAGACACAGTCTGAAGAAGAAGCAATGTCACGAGGGATGAAAAGAAAAGTTGTCCATCTAGCTTATATCAAACATCAAGGGAACTTTTTAAGCATGTTAGGAGAAATTAGAAAAACTTGGAGGCCAAATACTAGACCAAAGAACAAACTCAAATTGAATATGAAGAAACTGTTAAACGCTAAACTAGCTAAAAAGAAGATTATAGTAATTGAGGACTCTTCATCTCAGGAAGAGTTAGAAGATAATGAAGATAAAAAAGAAAAGGACATGAAGCGTAAAAAGCAAATGGTTTTAGAAAATAAATCGGCTTTTACTGAGACCAAAATTTCAGAGATATTTGAGGAAGTTCGAAAGAAGGTAATTTTAGATCAGCATCAAAGTGATTTAAAGAAACAACATTTAGTTATATCAAGCTCTTATGCAGAGAAAGGAACAGTTGCTGAGCAATTAACCCAATGCAGTATTGAAGCTAAAGAGTATTCAGAAATCCCTGTGACCATGAAAGAGTAGATGGAAGAAGATGAGGAGATTTTTAAGAAGCTGAAAATCCCTTGGATGCCAAAAGAAATGCATCCAACATCAGAAGGGAAGTGCATTGATTCTGAAAATGAGAATTTGCAGAAGAATATCAAACAGTACAAATATCAGATTGAGTACCTGTAGGAGACAAATGAAGGATTAGTGATTGCCAATAGAAGACTGAGAAAAGATCTAGAAGAGGTGAATAGCCACTATAAGGAATTGATTATAGTTTCTAAGGAGCATTTAAAAAGAAAAAGACATACTCAAAGCCTATTTATAGAACTAAAACAAACTATTCAAGAGCTAACAGAGTAGAATGAGGAGCTGACAAAAAGAGTTGAAGATTTGGAAGCAGAGCACCAGGAGGTAAGAAGGAAGTCTCAAGCTTTAGAAGGAATTGCTCTTTTAGCAAAGGCAACAAAGGACTTGTAAAGTGCTTTAAGAATAGTGGTTATTAGTTAGTTTGTGAAAAAAGTTATTTTATTTTTGTAAAATGATAAGTCTTATTGAACAGTTCGGTAGTAGGACTTAAAGGTAGTTTGTTCAGTTATGTAATTGTCTTTAAGAAAACAAGATAAAAGTAACGCTGAGAAAGGACCAAGGGTTCGATTTTTGTTGCAAGGGGAGGCTATCAAGCTGTGGTTTATGAAGCTAAGTGTAAAAACTCTTATGTATTTTTGAATG
>LPNX010341931.1:22644-43521 GCA_001517045.1 Pseudotsuga menziesii
TGGCTGTGGGTGGAATTCATTGCTGTGATTATTGTGTTTGGTTTATAGTTTATATGTTATGCATCTTAGTCTTTAAATTGTTCATGATTTAGTGTTTGTTTTAGCTCCATGAAGTTTATGCCCTCTTGTCTACAAACTGTAAAACCAAAACCCTAGAAAAACCTATTTTACTTAATTGTGTTTATTGAGATTGTGTTGGCTTGTTATTTCGTAGTCTGAGAACAATTTCTAGCACTAACATCTTTGGCGCCGTTGCTGGGGACGAAGCTGAAAGCCTATTTTCCCTGGGTTACTCATCATTTCACTGGTTTTGAGAGGTGAACTTAAACCAACAAATTTTAAAAAGACTACTTTTCACCAAATATTTCACAGTGGCTACTAAAGGAGTTGGAACAAGAAGTAGATCTAGTTCAACTTTACAACTGGGTGTCTCAGACCCAGAACAGATTTTGAAAACAACTAGGAAAATCAAAAGGTCTCAGTCATCACTAGCCCTATGTAACCCTGATCAACTAGACACATCATCACCTTTTTTTGTTCTAAAGGGAGAGGAACAAGATTCATCCTGGTTGAAACCTACAATTCCTGTTAGTAATTTTCAGGTTTTTACTGATCCTCAATATTTCAAGAAAGCAAAGACCTTATCTCCTGGAAAAATCCCTTTATTTCACCTCAAAGTTGGCAGGACTCCTTTTCAACCAAGTCATAGTAAGGTTATTCCTTCATCTAAATCAGTCAATTTAAAGATGGCAGCCCAAAATCAACCATTAGACATGATGGACAAAATGGTGGCAGCTAGGTATGCACCTCTTGTTTTGCCTTAGCCTTTAAATGCACTTCCTGGGGGAGATTACCAAAAATACTTACCTAGGTTTAATGGACAAGGTGAGACTACAGCTGAGGAGCATTGGGATGTATTTCTCAGCTATGCTAATAATTAGAATATAGAGGCAAAGGATGTGTGGATGAAGATGTTCGTATAGAGTCTAGATGGAGAGGTTAGAAGATGGTTCAGAGAGTTACCAGTAAACTCTATTACTATAATATAAGAGCTTCATGATATTTTTATGAGACAATGGGGTGATACTAAGGATCACACATATTACATTACGGAGTTTGGAGCTCTTAGAAGAAAGAAAGATGAAACCATAGCTTATTTTTCAAAGAGGTTCAATAAAATGTATGGTAGAATTCCTGCAGAGATTAAACCTTCTGAAACTTCTGCAAAACTCACTTATGCTAATGCTTTTGATTATGAGTTTTCCCTTCTCTTGAGGGAAAGAAGACCTGTTACTTTACTAAACATGCAGGAGTCAGCATTAGAAGTGGAGTCTAATATACTTGCTTCTAATAGATTGAAGGGAAACTCAACTCAACAAGTATATGATAGAAAGGGTAAGAAAGAGGCAGCTCCAGTGGTTTCCACATCCCACTTTGCAGAAGGTAAAATTGACGAGATGGCCAAGCTAGTGAAAATCCTAATAGAAAAATTAAACAAGTTGGAATTGGAGAAAACTTCAAATAAACCTGTTCAAGAGGGAGACAGAAACCCTAATAATCCAAATCAATTTAGAAGACAGTTTGCACCTCGTTTAATTCGTAGAGAGAGAAGAAACAATGATATACAACGAGAAAGGAGAGAAGATGAGGATCAAAAGGTGCCACCACCACCTCAGAATAATCTAGCTGATGAGGATCGAGTTCTTTGAGGATCCAGATCAGGATATGAATTATTTTGGAGAACAGTTAACTGAAGGTTTTGTGATTGAGGAGGATTTTTTTTAACTCAGAATATTATGATGCAGATGTGTTTGAAATAGAAAATGATTTAAATCTTGAAGTGGCTGCTGATATATATCAGACTGATCCAAAGAAAACCCTAACTTTGAGATCAGGACCAAAACAGGTGTTTCAAAATCCCAAGAAGAAGGTAATTATGCCTCCTAAACAACAGTCTGATCCAGTATTAGAAAAAAAATAGAATCAGGATAAACAAAAGAAAATTGTTGAAGTTGAAGAAGTGAACAAAGGTATGCAGAATTTTAATCTGGAAAATGAAATGTGTAAAATTAAGATTCCTATGCCTTTCACTGAGTTGATAAAAAATCCTTCTTATAAAAATTCAGTTTTGAAAATGATTGGTTCAACAAATAGTCAAGCACCCTCTGACACAGTAAATCTACAAGAGGAAAATCCTAAAATTTTCATTGGATAAGCTTTGGCAGAAAAAACTGAAAATGATGCAAGTGCATCTCCTCCTTTTTACATTACTCTAACTATTCATGAGCAAATGATACATAATTGCCTTTTGGATTCAGGAGCATCCCATAATCTCATGCCAAAAGCATTCATGGAGGCTTTAGGGTTGAGTATAACAAAACCTTATCATGACTTGTATGCTTTCAATTCTCGAGCTGTAAAATTCCTAGGAGTGATAAAGGATATGGTAGTTAGTTTAGCTCAGCTACCTATGAAGAGTGTGATTATGGATGTAGTAGTGGCAGACATTACACCTAAGTTTGGAATGCTCCTCTCTAGATCTTGGGCCAAGAAGGTAGGTGGAAATCTACAGATGGACTTAACATATGCAACCATCCCCTGTCTTTGGAGGTGAAAACAGAAGGTTGTATAGAGAGTTACAATTTGCTTATATTGTGACTGATGACAAGAATCCTACAAATCATCCCTTGTATGCTATTGGAAAGGATTTGGTTACTTGTATGTTTCATTTTAGTAATGATAATGATGCTGCTAGTTTATTATAGGTTGAAAAAGAAAAATCAATCACATGTACTAGGGAACAGGAGGATGAACTTTGACAAATGTATTTTGACGGATCATCATCAAAAGAAGGTGCTGGAGCAGGAGTTGTTCTGATATCTCTTGGTGGTGAAGTGGTAAGATTAATGTATAAGTTGGAATTTATTACCACTAATAATACAACAGAGTATGAGGCTCTGTTGTTAGGTTTGAAAGCTGCAAAAGATCTAGGTATTCAATAAATCTCTGTGTATGGCGACTCCGAGTTAGTTGTTCAGCAAGTAAGGAATAACTATCAAGTAAAACAAGATCTGCTAAAGGTATACAGGAATGAAGTATGGGATATGATAGATTATTTCTTTGTGGCTTTTAATATCACTTATATTCCTAGGGATCATAATCAAACTGCTGATTCTCTTTACCTAGCAGCCACATATTTCAGGATTCCTAAAACAACACAGCTGAAGTATCCTATTGAGATTGGGTACAGGCCTTTTGTACCGAACAATATAAAGAAATGGAGAGTTTTTGAAGATGATTTTGAGATAAAAAGGTTTTTAGAGCTGACTGGTGATTTTTCCAATTCCTTAATTGATCAAGAACAAGATGATGAAATTGAAGATTTTGAAGGTATTACAGAAAATGAGATTGCAAGTCACAAGATCAATGAGCTGAAAGGTAATTTCATTCCTAGGGGTTTGGTTCCTTTGGAGAGGATTTTTTCGAAGGATGATACCCCTTTAAAACCAGTTATGCAGTCTTCAGAAGAAAATGTGATGGATTGTAATATTGGCACTAAGGAACATCCTAGAATGCTGAAGATCTCAAAGGCATTCACAACAAAACAAAGAAACATGTACATCAAGTTATTAAAAGAGTATGTTGATGTTTTTGCTTGGTCATACGAGGATTTGAAAACATATGATACTAGTATTATACAACATAAAGTGCCTTTGAAACCAAATGTTAAACCTTTCAGATAGAAATTAAGGAGAACCAATCCAGCTTTGTTTCCCATTATATAGAAGGAGGTTAAAAAATTGTTAGATGCTAATATTATTGTTCCCCTCCGATATTCTTCATGGGTAGCCAATCTAGTACCCGTTAGGAAAAAGAATGGTGAAATCAGATTTTGTGTTGATTTTCAAAATCTGAATAGATCTTCATTGAAGGACAATTATCCTTTGCCAAAGATTGAACAAATATTGCAGAACGTGGTTGGTGCACAAAGAATTTCAATGGTAGATGGTTTTTCAGGATATAATCAAATTGCAATGCACCCTGATGATAGAGGAAAGACAACTTTTACTACTCCATGGGGTACTTTCATGTACGACATAATGCCTTTTGGATTAATGAATGTTGGAGCTACCTTTCAAAGAGCTATGGACATAGCTTTTGTGGGAGAAAGGGATAAGTTTGTAGTAATCTATTTAGATGATATTACAGTCTTCTCACAATCTGATGATGAACACCTAAAGCACTTAAAACAAACTTTCATGAAATGTAGAAAATATGGTTTGTCTCTTAATCCCAAGAAGTCACATTTTGCTGTACAAGAAGGTAAGTTGTTGGGTCATTTAGTTTCAGTTGATGGCATAATGATAGAACCAGAAAGGGTGAAAACAATTCTGAAAATTAGTTTACCAAGGAGCAAGAAGGATGTGCAATCTTTTATTAGAAAAGTAAATTTTCTGCATTGGTTCATACCAAATTTTGCTGAAACCATTAAACAGATTACAGTCATCTTGAAGAAGGATCAGGAATTTAAGTGGACTGCAGAAGCTAAAAATTCTTTTGAAAAGATTAAGACAGCTCTTACGGAAGCACTAGTATTAGTAAGTCCTGATTTTACAAAGGAATTTTTGACTTTTTCTTTTGCATCAGAGGATATTTTAGCTATTGTTTTATTACAAAAGAATAAATATGAACTTGAACAGCCAATTGCATTTTTCAGCAAGACTCTCAGAGATTCAGAGCTAAAGTACAACATTTTAGAGAAGCAGGCTTACTCATTGGTAAAGACACTAAATTTTTTCAGAATTTATGTTTTACATTCCAAAGTCATTGCTTATGTTCCTAATGCTGCCATTAAAGATGTTTTGACTCAACCTGACAGTGAGGGAAAAAGAGGGAAATGGATTGCAAAAATAATGGAATATGATGTGGATATTAGACCTACAAAGTTAGTAAATGGACAAGGTTTGGCTAAATCGTTAGATAATTCAAATTGCCAAGCTTTAGGTCTACATCTCATGGGAGAACAACCAGCACAAGAAGAATTTCAAGCAGAGCAGGAGAAAGAAAAGAATATGGACCACTATATAGAATCCACATGGTATGCAAATATTGTACACTTTCTTTTGTATTTACAATGTCCAGAACATCTAGACAAGAAAGTTGCTAGATCTTTGAAGTTAAAAACTACTAAATATTGTTTGATAGAACAATAGCTGTTTTGGAAAGATCCAGGGGGTATTTTACTTAGATATTTGTATAAGTTAGAAATTGAAGAAGTGATATCTAAATCACATGAAGGTGCTTGTGGGGGACATATGTATTGGAAGACAACAACTTATAAAATTCCGAGAACTGGATACTATTGGCCTTCTTTATTCTCCGATGTATATCAGCAGGTAAGAGCATGTATCCCTTGTCAGAAGTTTGCTGGTAAGCAAAAGTTGTTGTCATTACCATTAAAATCAATTGCAATTAATGCCCCTTTTCAACAATGGGGTTTGGACTTCATAGGGGAGATAAATCCTTCCTCTTCAGGGAAGCATAAATGGATTTTGACTACTACATATTTCTTTACTAAATGGGTAGAAGCTATTCCCACAAGAAATGCAACAAATAAGGTAATCATAGATTTTATTCAGGAAAATATTCTTAGCAGATTTGGATGTCACAAGAAATTATTGATTGATAATGCTCAAGCTTTTAAGTCTAAGGCTATGGTGGCATTTTGTGAAAAGAATGGGATTATGTTGAAACACTCAACACCCTATTATCCTTAGGGAAATGGGTTAGCTGAGTCAACTAATAAGAATATTATTCAGAGTATCATGAAGTTATTGAAGTAGAATAAATGATCATGGGATTCAATGTTAAAATATGCATTGTGGGCAGACAGGATAACAGTTAAAAAGGTAATTGGAACTTCTCCTTTCCAATTAGTATATGGTACTGATGCAGTGTTTCCTGTCCAACTTGGTATTCCAGTGATGAAATTTTTTCAAGATTGTCAGGAAGAATCTAGTGATATGCAAAGTAGAATTTATGCACTAATAGATTTACAGCAGAAACAGGTAATAGTAGAGGAAAAATCTCAGCTGTACAAGACAAAGATCAAAGAAAGGTTTGATAGAAAGATCAAAGAGAACACTTTTTCAGATGGAGATATGGTTTTGAGATGGGATTCTAGAAAGGAGTAGAAAGGAAAGCATGGCAAGTTTGATAATCTATGGTTTGGCCCTTTCATAGTATCAAAAGTGCTAGAAAATAATACCTTTGTGTTACAGACTTTGGATGGTGAGGAATTGTCTAATCTAGTTAATGGACGCTTCCTCAAGCATTTTTACAGTTTTTGAGATGGATATTGGACTTTCATTGTACATACCGGTGTGAATAACAGAATAAAGACTCCATAACCCAATGGAATTTTTGCAGACTAGCAGGCAGTTGCAGTTACATCATAGAAGGCACTGATCTACAGGTTCTTGAAGCCTCACAGGGAGGACTTCATCCCGCAGCAGAAGCCAGATGTTATAGCCCGTTTTTGCTTCTCATTTTTAATGTATTTGCTTATGTTTCGAAGCTTGGTTTTGTTCATTTCTCTTAAAAAAATTTGGTTCTTAGGATAGTTTTAATCTTTTTTCTTTAATTTTCATGTTTGTATTTAGGTGATTTCTTAGTTTTATTTACCAATTTTGATTTTATTTATCGAAATTCATTGTTAAGGGGCTTATAGAATGTTTATATGAATTAAAAAGGTCATAAAAATATCATAAAGTTTTAATCTAGATCATTTTACCAAAGCTAAATCATTGCTAGGAGTTGTATTTTTTAAAATCATTGAAACAAGCTTTCTTGTAGCGCAAGCCTGAAAAAGTTACACACACGCGCTACAAGAAAATCACGCTGTTCAAAAATCATGATTTTTGGTTCAAATTTTTGGAAATTCGCACAAGTGAGATGTCATTCATATTTGGTTAATGAATTTGATACGTGTTCTCGTCCAGAATGATCATTGTGATAGGTGTTAATACTTCAAGCAGGTCATCATTAGGGAAAATTGCGGTGGTCTTTTGCAGAGTGATGGAATAATGATAATTAAACATGATGAGGCAAATTCGCCTTGAATTTCATATCTCTTGAAGCACATGAAGATCAGATGAGTTCGTGGCGAAGTGTTAGCAGTTTGTAACCAAGTTTTGAAGCAGGTTGTAAAATTAGGGTTTTGAGGGGCGACTATTTGGAGCTATTATGGCGGTCAGAGAAGATTCAGGAATGAAATTCGACACCTAACAGACAAGAAAATACAATTCTAGCACTTGTATTCACCACTCTGACAGGTAGGCTACTAATTGATATCAAAGTTCATATATTTGGGTTTATACTAAACAGAGGATTAATTATGGAATTTAATGAAGATTGTTAGTATTTAGACCTAATAATACTAAATGTCGAGTTCTTTGTCGATAGAATTAAGACATTTATCTGTTTAAGTGATAGAGTCCAGTTTGGGGGTTTGGTTTCCCAATATAGCACTGTCTGTCAAATTGTCAAGATTTGAATAGAATTAAAGTTTGTTTTACTGAAAGAAGCAATTTGACAGTCATTTAAAATGAAAAGAAGTGGTAAAACCAATAGAACTGAACCTTCAGACATGACCTAGATTCAGACTTTTCCAGAGTGTGCAAGATTGTTTTTAGAGGTAGGATGGTTAAGCTTTTTTGAAAGAATTGAGGGGTATCACACAGAGTGTGGAAATTGAACCCAAGTGATAGAACAATTGCACTCACAAAATTGCTAATCAAACATGCAAAATTACAAACAAAGGAAACTGAAATTGGAGCATAACACTAATCTGTATTGAATAAGTGTACAATAGCCAACCTTATGAAGTCATAGGCTGCTGCAATATATAATTACATGAGAGATTCGAATGCATAAGGATGCTATTCGAAATAGTCAATTGTGAATTTATTTTGGTAGTAGTGCTTAAAATTATTGCACCAAGAGGCACTTTCTACAGCTCAAGTGAGTGAGATGTGTCCCTTTTGTCAGATGTCGGCTCAAACAAAAGTATTAGAAAGAAAAATTATAAAACCAAGAACAAATAAAATCTAAATTTAAATTAGTTAAGTTGTGAAACACATCTATATAAACATATATCAAATTTCACTTTAAAATTCACTTAACTTCAAACCTAAATGATTTAAGTAAATGTTCATTATTAGTTTTAGAGAAAAACATATAATTTCTCAAAAAAATGGACATATGTTTAAAATGTTCATTTGATTGTAAAATGCTTTCAAATTTCAATTTTATTTGGAAATATGGACTTTAGAATTTCCCATAGGTTATTTTACTCATTAACTAGCGTGAATATACACTATTAGTTTTAAAGGAAAACAAGTAAATAGTTTTTTCTTAAAAACGTTTGGATCTATGTTTAAAATATTCATTTGATGGTAAAATGTTTTCAAATTCCAATTGAATCTCCAAATGTTATTTTACTCATTAAATAGGTTAAATAGTCATTATTAGTTTTAAAGAAAAACGAGTAAAGTAATTTTTGGAAAATTTTTGATTATATCTTTATTATATGTTTAAACTATAAAACATTTTTTAATTTCCAATCCAATATAGAAATATGGGATCTAAATCCAAATATTACTCTAACTCATTCTTCTCATGGACTTTAAGTTATTTTGAAATAGCTTTAGCAACGCGGCTATTCCCCTTCCAGGTAGGAATATTTATTAGACATTTTTTGTAAATTGTTATATACTAGCTTATATCCATCTTAACTTTGGCTCTACCAAACGCCATCAAATCTCTTCAAATGCAAACTTTTCCTCAAGTTTAGCAGTTTAAAAGGGGTTTGCACCTTAAGATATTTTATCCCTCTCTACGCTTGGTAGAGCCATAGTTAAGATGGATCTATACTGGTATTGACATGTCCATGGAGGAGGAGACAAGGATCTAGCAACGGAGGATAGGAACACAAACTATAAGCTCTCAACCTAGTTATTTAGGTTTTAAAGAATTCCATAAATCCCCAAAGGATATGGAACCTGCTTTGGGCTAAAAGATGAAAGAAACGAAAAAGACGACACCAATCCCGTTGACTGGTTACCTGTCTCTAAGTTCATTTCCTAAGGCTACCTTGGAAGCACACTACAATGTAGCTCAATTGATAAATCATAAACAGAGGACAAATTTAAACATAGACAACATTGCACTGCAACTTAGTAAACATGCCCATCCATGACTGAAAAACTAATTAGAAAATGAGTATACAGACACTATAGACACTAAGGACATAAATAACATACATGTTCTTCATTATGAGTGTAAATCACTTCAAGGGCTCCACTTGATGTAGCAGACTAGACCTGCATTTAATGAAGTAAAAAATTCTGATGAAGTTCGTCCACCTTTTTATTTCCAAAGATATACAAACAATAGATATCAACAAATCTTCCTCACCTTCACTATGCCATCTAAAGAGCATGTCAAGAGAAACTGGTCCCAGCACAGAAGAGACATTACAACTGACGTGTGATCTCTCAGGGTCTGTATACATTGAAAAGTACCCAGGTCCCAATCCTGTGAATTTGTTTACACAATGTCAAATATAAAACCATTGAAAATATGAGGCATACTTCATTTTCTAGAAACGCAGTTGCACAAAAAACATCAAAGCTTTCTAGGAAGTCGGTAGTTATTCAGAGCATGGTTATTTCTAAACTAAACCAGTTAAAGGAAAACAAATCCTCTTCTTGTATAAACAAATAAAAGTGTATTTGCAAGAAGAAAACAAACTTACTCTTATTGTCTGGTCCATGGAAGCAGAGTAAAGTCTGTCTGCCCCTGTGAGACAATAGGCAGGGTATGCCCTGAGAGGGAAGCTGCAGTGTCAAAGGTATTTTCTAGAACATTAAACTTCCATACCAGAACAGTGCCATCCTGTGGAATGGAAAGTAAAGAAAAATTAAAATCAATAGGGCAATCAAATGTAATAAAATAATTACCTAAATTTTATTTTATTGAGCAAAACTCATGACAAAGATGATCACAGAAGGCAAGGCAGGAAACTTACTTGTGTTCCAGCCAAAAGCGTTGATTAGCTATAGCCGGGGCACGTACTTGTCCCTTGGGTCCATCTAAAGATAGCTCTATTGAGGTGACAGTATTCCAAGCCTGAAATGTTAGTCTAATGTTTTAGCTTAAGAAAATCATGTCATTTAAATCAATTCTGAGGCTAAGGCTAAGCTTGCTAAATTATCCTGACGACATTATGAAGGCCAACGAAAACCCATGGACCTTCGGCCAGTAGGCATCCAACTTTGCCCTTGCCACCTAACGGGATATGTGTACCCCGTTTAAGAATGACAGACGACGGTAAGATTCGATGAAGACATCTACGGAGAGAAGGGGAGGTGAGTTTACGTGAAATATTTAAGTACCTTTCATGTATGGTAGTCCCAGGCTATCAGCTTCTTGTCTTGGTCAGCAGAAGCATAATAGAGTTTGGGAGTGGCTGAATAGGAAGGAAAATCAATCCCTCGAATAGGCTGCCGGAAGGAGTTAAGTTACCAAATGCATGTGTAGAGAAGACAAGGAAACTAAGAAGCAACCAAATACAAAACAAACCAAGAAATAGAGAAAATAATAAGGAAACAACCTGATCAAATGAATATGGACAGCCAAAATAGGAAACAAGAAACGACCAGACCAAGAATATGCAAAGCAAAAAACAATCAAACCAGGAATATGCAGAGCAAATGGGAAATCCTACCTTGTTATCGTGGCCAGCCAGCTTAGTCAAGAAAGTGAGTTCGGAACCTCCAATAACATGGGAGTGAAAATATTTGCAGTCGCCTCCTGCATGCTTGCAATTTCCTGTAAGCCACAAACTGCATTGACATTGAATCTTTTTCAGAATTTGCCCTCTCCCTCTCCCCCATCTGTTATTATTCATTATGTCGCTGTCTTCTTCGTCTCTCTTTGTAGCTCCAACCCTTTTGGAGTTTTGGATGTAGGAGTAAGTATAGGTGTTTAAGCTTCTTTCATCTCAACCTACGGGTATTTGCATGTCCATTTCCATGGGTATTTGCATGTCCATATCCATGACTGCCAGCGACAGACAAAAACAAGAACAAACAAAAATCCCACAAACTAATCACCTATACATTTTCCATTTCATTAAATCAAAACTAAAATTAGTTTCTGAAGCTGAACCGAGTTGTTTGTCTATTATATGTATCTGCTTCTACTCTGCTTGATTGAAGGTCAAAAGCTCGATTCGATTCAGCTGTTCACAAAGCACCAAAACCTCTAGTCAATTCTTGTTGGCTTCAAATGCCAAAACCTCCATTCAACCTAGCTTTGATTGCTGCAAATTCTTGTTGGCTTGACTTGGCTTTGGTTGCTGCAAATTCTTGTTGGCTTGACTTGGCTTTTCTTGCTGCAAATTCCTCCCGATATTTGTTGGCTTCAAACGGATTCAATTCTTGCTGGCTTGACTTGGATTTTCTTTCTGCAAATTCACCTATCGGGAGGGGAAAACAATATGCTACTGATTAAATAGTTGACCCGTTGGAAATTTGAAACAATATGCTGCTGATTAAATATGCTGGAAACAAAACCTATAGAAGGTTGGAAACTTGAAACAATATGTTGCTGATTAAATAGTTGACCCGTTCGTATATTATGAATTCAGAGAAAATATTTCCACCCAAAATATTATAGTGGGGATGTTCCTATTCCCTGAACAAAAATGAAAATGAGATGAAACAAACAAATTATTTCTACAAAATATCCCTATTAAATCAACTATACATATCCCATTTCATTAAATCAAAACTAAAATCATTTTATGAAGCCGAACCGAGTTGTTTTTCTAATCTTTGTATCTGCTTCCGCTCTGCTCAATTGAAGGTTAAAAGCTCGATTCAATTCTTCTTGCTTGAAGCTCCAGAATCTCGATTCAACTTGCCTTTGGCTTTGCTCACTGCAAATTCACCTATCCAAAGCTGGATTCAATTTTGCTTCCTTGAAGAGAAAAAATCTGTATTCAATTATGCTTGCTCGAAGCGCCAAAACCTCGATTCAATTATTGCTGGCTTGAAATGCGAAAACCTCGATTCAACTTGGCTTTGCTTGCTGGAAATTTAACTATCACATCTCACGCTACACATACATCAAATTTTGTCCAACTTACTTCTATGGACAATTGAAGCTAACTAGACCTAGTCTAAATATGGTTTTCAAATGTTTTCCAACGGATTTTTATGGACAACTGAAGCTAACTGGACTTAGTCTAAATATGGTAAAACATGGGTAACTATGGGTAAATGAATGATCCGGATTTATGCGTGAACAAAATGAAAGAACATATACAGAATCATAATAACAGACAGTTTGCAAAGATAACAAAGATACAATAAACACATATTCTATTAAATGGCAGAAATAGAACAGACTGTAATACAATTGCTAGGATGGTGGTAGCTATCTCTGAGAAGAGATGTGGCTGCTACGCTCATCCGTGCCAAGATGAATACAAAATGAGGCCAAAGGGGCCTATTTATAATAAGAATGAGGTTAGAAACCCAAAATTCCAAAACGTAACCCTAGAAGATGAACCGTCATAAAGTTTGCGGCCCCAAGGTGGTAAGTTGAATAGTCAACTTCCCGGGGTCATAAATTTTGCATACGATCTCTGATTTGGGCGTTCGATAGCTCGTTGGAAAGGTATGTCTAATATTTAAAACTTTTGGTCAATTAAGTACATTTTGATGGCAACTATTTGGCCCCGAATCTCCAAAAAACGTTGTTTAGGGCCTCAAAATGGCCCCGGAAGTTTAGGACCCGAATAACTGTAGAAAAATAACTAGGAAACTGCCACAATGGACAATTGTTTTGAGCCAGTGGAATAAGTGGGTGTCCACCGATCTCCATCTGGATCAATCCTCCCTCCTTAGGAAGCAATTTTCTCCATTTCCTCGAATCCCATATCATATCTCGAACTGTGTGTTGAGTTGATCTCCTGGTGCGACATTTGTTGAAGTGAAGAGGCTGCTTTTCTTTGGCATCCCGAGAAGGCTGTAATTGTTGTATGGATGATTTGTTTCTATATGAGCACCTTCAATGCATGGCCTTGCATCGTAGAGGTACTCAGATGGATGAGGAAACAATGGCTTTTGTCTTCTTCTTGTGTCTGATGAGCAGAGACACCCTGTGCAGAGGGTGTGGAGGTCTCTGTGATCTTATGTTCTCCTTCAGACGCAATTGTGAAGAGGAATAATTTTCTGATGTGAGAGCTTATCTTCCTACCTTGCGAGACTTTGTTAAGTGCAACGGTCTCTGGTATTCGATAGAGTTTTCCTCCCAAAGTAACAATGACACTACGAGGCCATGACTCATATACAACATTACGCTTCCACATATATGGTTATCCTAAAAGAACATCACAGACTTCAAGTGGGGCCACATCACACAGTACCTCGTCTTTGAAAGGCTTGATGCCATATGGTAGGATGCATTGTTGAGTAATGCGGATACCTCGTCCTTGGCTTATCCAACCGATGTTGTAAGGTTGCAGGTGTGGTGTTGTCGGAAGCTCCAATCTCTTGACGACTTATGCTGAGATAAGGTTCTTTTGGCTTCCATTGTCAGCAAGAAAATGTAGAGGCATTCCCTTCACCCACATCTGCGAGTGGAATAGGCGCTCCTCTACCTCTAACTCTTCAGGATCCTCTAGTTGAATCTATGCGGTAGCAACAGTGGTAGTGGGGTTTGCATCAATGATCTGCCTCCCATTGTATGCAGCTATGGAATTGGGTTCAGAATCAGAATCAAGATCTGATTCTGAAGATTTGATCTCAGCTACTAATGACTGCTTTGAGCAACATTCATCAGTGTTGTGCCAAGGGATTTTATGAAATTCGCACCACTTACCGGTGTCCTTCTTTGTCTTTCCATCTCCCTTCTTTGCTTGTGGGCGGACTGGTTGTCCTTTCCTTGTCCTGTGTTTTGCAGGCCAAGGTTTCCCTTGCCTTGTTTCTGCGGTGGGTGTGCAGGTCCAAAGTCTCCCTTGTTCTTTTGTCGAAATTTCTCCTCGATTTTGACAGCATACCGATAGGCGGATCCAAGTGAAGAGATGTTGAGGAAGTCCATCTTAGTTCGGATGTACCGATGTAGACCACTGTGATATTTCAGAATCAGGTGTCGCTCGGAGTCCTTGATACTCAGCTTTGTACGCAAGGTATGAAATTTGTTGGTGTACTCCGACACCGCCTGGTCCCTTTCTTGACGCAGAATGGTCCATTTTATGTACTGGTCATCGTAGTTTCCCATAGGGTAATACTGTTCCCTGACGACATCTATGAAAGAGGCCCAAGTGGGATTTGTTTCAAACATTCCAGACTCGTCTGATGATTTTTTCTCACAATAAGTACCCCACCAATTTTAGACATGGGGGACTTCCTTAAGGAGTGCAAAGGTGATCTTTTCTCTGTCGAAAAAATTGTGGACAGAGAAATACCCTTCTAGAACATTCAACCAATTATCTAGGGGATCTGCATCGATATTGCCTTCAAATAAAGGAATATCAAGGTTAACTTGTACCTTGAAGGGAGTTGCAGCCCTGAAACGACTGCTCGTTGAAGATGCACTTGTCGCTGCCGACATTCGTAGAAGGATTTGGGTGAAACTATCCATCATCTCGTTCCTCTGTCGCTCAAGGGCTTCCTCGAGCAGCGACTTGATAGGATCTCCTACTCCGTCGTGTCACATACCCCAATTTTGTAAAATTATGTAATTTGTTTTATTATATTTCTAAGACATTATGTTAAACTTAATCCTAAGTACGGATTGATGACTTAGCAGAGTCAACAGTTATGGAGTGTAATTCAGAATATTTTATTATTAATAAATAAATTATGGAGACAACAGCATGGGAGAGCTGTTAGAAGAGGTTACTGGTCAAACTGGTGGATGGAACTAGGTGGAAAGGCAAAAGACAAGTGGCAGCATCCTCAAACACTTTCTAAGTTGCAGGTGGAAACTTCCCTATATTTGGGGTCATGATTCCCCAAGAAAGTGGAATTAGAGCAGGTGGCTCATTAAATGACAGTTAACCCAACTAAGACCTAGGCAATCTTTTAAAAGTACTCAATGAAGAGAGCTAAGGCTACTCATATTTTATTCCAGAAAGAATTCATTCAGGTGAATGTTATTCAGGAATTTCATTGAGGAAAGAGGGAAAAACAATAAGGAAGTATTTTGAGTGGATTGTTGCAGTAACTTGATTTTTATTACAGCTATTTGGGCTGAGAGAACTGACTGATAGTTCTGAGTAATACTGAGTTGGAGACTGGTATCTGCGTTGCTGCACCTAGTTCCAGCCAGGGAGACCAGAGCAAGCTCGGGGATCCTGAGAAGTCGTTGTCTGAGCGCTCTCCAGGAGTTGGTAGGGAGGAACGGCCTCCCATTGCTGTTGTTGTCCACAGCTTAAAACAGGTTCTATCATTTAATTCTTTATGTTTACTAAGTATGAATGGATGCTTGTTATGTTTATTTTAAATGTTTGAGGAGCTAGTTAGTAACAGTAAAGACAATATCTCAGGATATTAATATTTAATCTGTCAGTAAATACTGTGTTTTTCCACATCTGGTATCACCAGACCGTACTCCAGCACAATAACTCGGTATTAAGAAGTAGTATGCTTCTGAACCAAGTTTCCTATATATCTACTTACAATAATCATAATTGTTTTCCCATTGAATAAGTCACTGTATCTTTGTGTTTAATTGTTTCTTTGTTTCCTAAAAATGCTACTGTACAGTATAGAAGGCAAAAGTTAGATTATAATTCTTACCTTATAAGATTCCTTTTCTGAATTCAGATAATTTCATTTCTGAAAGTTAACTTAAAGCAAGAATAAGTTTCAGAACTATTACTTCTCATTACTCAGATATTAACATGTTAATACTTGTACTTACAGTTGTTTAGAAAGAGTAAACAATGTGAGTTACTTCAATACTCAAGTAAACTAGTTAGAACTGTGGCATTACATTTATTTCCTTATTCTTCCATCTCCTTTCATTTTCAATCTCTGACATAAGCTGTAATGGTAATAATAACTTTTATGGATTAAAATGCATGCTAGTTATATATATACAATTTTATAAAACAGACTATATAAAGTTTAATAAATTCCTTTTATTTTCATAAACAAATTTAAATCTTAACTGTTAGAATAAGTTTTATCAGCACCTTTTGGTATCTGTTGATCAGTACAAGAAATTAAAATAGCATAATGCTATTCTCTGTACGCCATAAAATAACATAAGTTACACTTATGAAGAAAACTAATATATTTCAAATAAAGACAGGATTATCACTTTACTTTAATAAATATTATTGTTATAGTAATAATATTCTACTTTGTTATATTTAACATGGAAATATAATTATTTATAAATTTAAGAAATAACAGTATGAATTATATTACAAATTGGAGTTAAAGAATATGCCCTATTCTTTAGGTAACTAGACTTCTCCAAGGTCTTTTTGTTAAAACAAATTTAAACATCAACCATAAGATCCTATATGGTTAAGGGTATTAACCTTATAGGTAGATATTTATTATTTAACAAAGATTTTATTAATAAACAAACTATATTATAACTGAGGGTTTAAATATGACAATAACTTTATAAAGGAACTTTTACTTAAAATAAACAACTCAGTTACACATTTCAAATAAAGGTAAATAACAGAACTGCTCATATAACGAGCTTAAGCTTTAGATAATAATATTTTATTTATCCTTAGATACAATAGAAATAGTATATTTTATTTTAGTATCAAAATAAGCAGTAATATCGTGCTCAAACTGTAGAAGTTAGAGTCTAACCCTACATTAATCAGTTATGCAGATAACAAATAATCATAAATATAAGATAATAACTTATTTGCAATCGTAATATAAATAAGGTTGTTCTAAGCCTTTATTTTATTTATTTCTTACACATATTATAAACTAATAGTAAGTGAATAATACAAATAGAGATACAGGTAAAATCTGTAGGTAATACAAGTAACAAATTAAGAAACAAAACAGTAATAATCTCTTAAACAGTAATTAGGGTTTAACCCTATAAACACCTGTATGTGTAGTAAAATAATAATTATAAATTAAAGACGAGGATTTACTTTCGGCCGCTTTATAAATTCCGAAGAAAGGCCATTAGAATGCTTGTATCTATCTTCTTACTATTCATAAGTTAAATTTTAAAAACGATGGATAATAAAACAGATCAAAGTATACAGAAACAAAAACAGTAAATATTTATATTTTAAATCCCTGGGTGAAAAACCCTGAACCAGTAAAAGTACAGTCAAAGCAAAGAGCCGAGGTCTTAACCTCTTCACGAACTGGCTTACAGCCTAAATAGTCTTACGGCATTAAAAGAAAGACGAAAGACAAATTGATATTTACAACTGCGGCCTAAGCCGTAAGCACCCTCACAGCATGTGAAGGGTTTCACCTAATCACTCCTAAAAACCAGCAATCTTAATGCCGAAACGAAGCAGCAAGGGTTTCAGACTTTTTAAGTCAACCCTTAAAAATTTTCCAAATGAAAACCATAAGGGGGCCGGCCATGGCATGACCAGGCTTACCAGGAATGAAGCCAGCTTGCCCCAGCCTTCTACCTTCGGCCGCGCTTTGAAGTCGTAAAAACCTGCATTTTGCAAAGATTCGAACCCTATATAAGTATGCCGTATCCAATGAAGAATTAAATTGTAAAGACTTATCAATAAACAGTAATGTAAATAGTTACCTGTATAATGGAAGAGGCACGGGCATCGTCTCCAGCACCACAGCTCACAGAACAGGTAGGTAATACCTGTATGGAGGCAAAGGAAGTTTTATCTCTCGGCCGTGTACAGAGAATAAGACTGGTTTCAAAACATGAAACCCTGGAGGAAGGTAAAACAATAGCAAGGGTTCAGCTCAGACTTTTACGAAACAATAGTAGAGAAGCAAAGGACTGCAATTCAGCATGCAATGGAGGGAGATAGCCACGACTGAGATCGACAAGGAGGAGTCTACATGGAGCAGAGACCACGCAGGAGTACTCGGCACCATTGCAGAGAAAACAGTGCCGAGAGGCACGGTGAAAATAAGAGTTTAGGGTTAGCTCATGATGCTTTTATCCACTCGATGCAGGGCTGGAGTGTTGCCACGACAGTGGTTTAATAATTCACCATGAGTGGGTTTTCTCATATAGTCAACCAACGTTCGAAGGAGGAATGATTTCCAAATCATTCGTTGATTAAAGCTTTCCAAAGACGTGAGAGAGAACCATACCAACGCTACATGCAATAATGTTTTCGTTACTCTTTACTCTTATGTCAAACCATAATAATATTATGTAAATGAAGAAGTATTATAATAGAATACTATGAGCTCGATGATTTGGAGAATTTCGATAACAATCTTAACCTTGGTTTTAAATAGAGTAAGCTATAAAATCTTAGGGTCATAATATGAAATTGTCCCTAACCTTGGAACCATCATTTTATAGTGAAGTACTAACTCTTCACTAGTATAAAAATTGTAATGAAGCAGATAATCTTGTAATTGAATTCAAGTTCAAGGTTTGGTAAATAATAAGACAAATCAATGAGTTTAGCTGATACAAGTTAGTTATTTTCTTTAAATTGCGTAGCATAGTTTAAAAACTTATAAAGAAAGTATGATAGTAGAAGGCTAGGTTATTTCTTTCTACTTATCTCCTAGATGGGTTATTGACCAATATTAAAATAATAATTGTAATACAAGGCATATAAGATAAAGAAGTAATAAATTACCTTGGAAGACAATGGTTTTACTTCAGGTGATAAGCTCAGTAATAAGTGAAGACATGGCAGGAAATAATTTAATAGACCAAAAACCATGCAGTAATATAAGAAGTCTTGATCAATCTTCACTTAACTCAAATTGCTTGTACTTGTTTAAATCCTTTTATAGATAGTATAACCCTATTTCTCTACTGTGACTCTTGAGAGATTTAACAAGATATTTGTACAAAAATTACAACTGTATTAGACTAAGGAAATTGACATATCAGTATGAGCAATATGTACTTCTTCTAGCAAGAAATTAGAGGATTATACCTTAAATTAAAGTGGAAGGTTTTGTCTCTTTCTTCAAACCTGTTTCGCTTATGACAAACTTATATTAATTACTCTAAAATTTTAAATTGTAGCGCCATAAACTCTTACCTGTATATCTGTAAGAAAATGGAAACTGTTGCGTTAGCTCGCAAGCTAAGTAAGCCGGTTAAACATAACAGATCACCTTATGGTCACAAAGGAAACAAAAGTCAGTAAGCTTTAAAGTATGTTCTATAACTAAGCATTCTAACTGATGAATTCAATAACAAGCTGTTACTATTCAACTGATTAATATTAATCAAACTGCTTTACATTACTTAAACTAATTAGTATTAGTTAAGCTATTTAACTGTAATGTTTTATAGTTTTAAAAATTTTAAATTTTTCAGAAATTTTGGGGTTTTGACACATCGTCTCTCTTTTCTTTTGCCATGGGAGGTCGTTTGGGACAAGAAGAATGATCAAGTGAAACTAGTTCGAGACCAAACTCTCTATACTCGGACCTCGTCGGGGACATGCGCCGAGAAACAATCAAAGAGCAGATAGCTATGATACCACTGATCTGGATTTATGCATGAATGAAATGAAAGAACATATACAGAATCATAATAACAGACAGTTTGCAAAGATAACAGAGATACAGTAAACACATATTCTATTAAATGGCGGAAATAGAACAGAATGTAATACAATTGCTAGAATGGTGGTAGCTATCTCTGAGAAGAGATGTGGCTGCTACGCTCATTTGTGCCAAGATGAATACAAAATGAGGCCAAAGGGGCCTATTTATAATAAGAATGAGGTGATAAACCCAAAATTCCAAAACGTAACCCTAGAAGATGAACCATCATAAAGTTTGCGGCCCCCTAAGGTGGTAAGTTGAACAGTCAACTTCCCGGGGTCATAACTTTTGCATACGATCTCCAATTTGGGAATTCAATAGCTCGTTGGAAAGGTCTGTCTAAGATTTACAACTTTTGGTCAACCAAATGCATACTAATGGCAACCATTTGGCCCCGAATCTCCAAAAAAAATAGTTTAGGGCCTCAAAATGGCCCCGGACGTTTAGGCCCCGAATAACTGTAGAAAAATAACTAGGAAACTGCCACAATGGACAATTGTTCTGAGCCAGTGGAATAGGTGGGTGTCCATCGATCTCCATCTAGATCAATCCTCCCTCCTTAGGAAGCAATGGTATCCATTGCGTTGAATCCCATAACATATCTTGAACTGTGTGTTGAGTTGATCTCCTGGTGTGACATTTGTTGAAGTGAAGAGGTTGCTTTTCTTTGGCATCCCGAGAAGGCTGTAATTGTTGTATGGATGATTTGTTTCTGGATGAGCACCTTGAATGCGTGGCCTTGCATCATAGAGGTACTCGTATGGATGAGGAAACAATGGATCTGTCTTCTTCTTGTGTCTGATGAGCAGAGACTGTTGATGTATATGTAACTTCGGAATGTATTCTTCTATGTATTTCATATATTGTAACCCAATGTTTATTCCGGGATGTTTCTATTATGTATTTGAGTCATGTGGTCATGCCCCGATGTTCCGATCGGGAGGATTAATAATGTAATCAAGTCATATTAAGTCATTAGGTAAGTCCCCACTGTTATGGGGCACTTGAGTTATTATACACTAATTAAGGTGTAGGCTCGAGTAGTAATTATTAGGTCGAGCCTACGTGTGAA
>LPNX010341931.1:44821-166308 GCA_001517045.1 Pseudotsuga menziesii
ACTAACTATTGCAAGCAAAGCTGTTGAAGGTCTTCCAGAATTCCAAGCAAAGCATGATGGAGTTTGCAAAGGATGTGCGAAAGGAAAGAATACAAAGAAGACATTCCCTAGCAGCGAAATCAAAGCCAAAGGCATTCTAGAGATCATCCATTCTGATGTATGCGGTCCAATGTCATCAAACTCACTAAGCGGGTATGCATACTATGTTTCTTTTATTGATGATTTTTCTAGAAAGACATGGATTTATTTTATGAAAAACAAAGATGAAGTATTTAGCAAGTTCAAGGAATTCAAAGCCTTGATCGAAAACCATACTGAAAAGAAGATCAAGACCATTAGATCAGATAATGGTGGAGAATTCACTTCAAATGAATTCAAGGAGCTATGCAAGGAATCAGGGATTAAGAGGGAGTTGTCCACTCCTTATAATCCACAGCAGAATGGGGTTGCAGAACGGAAGAACAGAACTATCATGGAAGCTGCAAGGGCTATGCTTCATGATCAAGATCTACCTATGCATCTTTGGGCTGAAGCTGCTAGAACAACAATGTATGTACAGAACCGCACTCCACACAGAGTGCTCGAGAACAAGACTCCTGAAGAATTCTTCTTCGGAAAGAAACCAGAAGTCAGCCATCTCAGAATATTCGGCTGTCCAGTGTACATACATATTCCTAAAGAAAAGAGAACAAAATTAGATCCCTCAGGAAAGAAGGGCATATTTGTGGGATACTCTGAAAGCTCGAAGGCTTACAGAATCTACTTTCCAGGATACAAGAAAATTGACGTCAGTAGGGATGTAACTTTTGATGAAGACACAGCCTACAACAAATCCAGAAAGAGACCTACTGAAGAACCTGAAGAAGCAGAAGCAGAAGCACCCAGGATCCGTGATACAGTCATGAATGAAGAAGCTCAAGAAGAAGATCGAGAAGTTGAAGAACCACAAAGACCAGTAGATCCACCTTCAGAGAAGAATCCTCATAAGAGGAAACCTGCTTGGATACGTGAACTTATCCAAGGTGCGGAAAGATATGGGGCTCCAGAAGAGAATCACAGAGAAAGAAAAAGAACCAGATCAAATTCCGGGTATGTAGCTTTACTATGTGATTTCGTTGATAAAGAACCTTCCAGTTATGAAGAAGCGGTAGATCAGAAAGAATGGAAGGATGCGATGATCGAAGAATATCAATCGATCATGAAAAATGATGTTTGGGATGTTGTCCCAAGACCAAAAGGGAAGTCAGTTGTCACTTCCAAATGGATCTACAAGATCAAGCATGCTGTGGATGGTAGCATTGAAAAATACAAGGCAAGATTTGTGGCTCGAGGATTCTCTCAGAAAGAGGGAGTAGACTATGAAGAGACCTTTGCACCTGTATCCAGATACACTTCCATCAGAACAGTTCTTGCTTTGGCTGCAGTGACGAAGTGGAAGATACACCAGATGGATGTCAAGACTGCCTTCTTGAATGGTGTAGTAGAAGAAGAAGTGCATGTGGAACAGCCACTCGGTTTTGAGACACATGACAGAGAGTCTCATGTTTGCAGATTGAAGAAAGCCCTGTATGGTTTGAAACAGGCACCCAGGACCTGGTACGACAGGATTGACAGCTTTCTTTCCAGTCTGGGCTTTACTAAGAGTAAAGCAGATTCCAACCTTTACTACAAGGTTGAAGATGGCAACCCAGTGATACTTCTACTGTATGTAGATGATTTGTTTGTGACAGGTACAGATGGATTGATTGCTGATACGAAGAGAAAACTTGCTGCTGAGTTCGAGATGAAAGACTTGGGTATGATGCATTACTTTCTAGGTATGGAGGTGTGGCAGAGTACAGATGGAATCTTCCTTGGACAAGGGAAGTATGCAGTAGAGATCCTGAAGAGGTTCGGGATGATGGACTGCAAGGCCATGGCTACACCTATGGCATCAAACCTGAAGCTATTGAGTGATGATTCTTCAGAGACGGTTGATGCTACTATGTATCGTCAGATGATTGGGTCATTGATGTACCTGACAAACACGAGATCAGATATTTGCTTTGCTGTGAACACCTTGAGCCAGTACTTGACAGATCCGAGAAGTGTTCACTTGGTTGCTGCAAAGCATATTCTGAGGTACCTGAAGGGTACAATTGATTATGGGCTAAAGTATGATGCAAATCAGAAGATTAACCTGGAGGGTTATGTTGATTCAGATTGGGCAGGCAGTGCCATCGACAGGAAGAGTACTTCAGGATGTTGCTTCAGTTTGGGATCAGGTGTGATCTCTTGGTTTAGCAGGAAGCAATCCTGTGTGGCACTGAGTACAGCTGAAGCAGAGTATGTCGCAGCTTGTTCAGCTAGTTGTGAGGCAGTATGGCTGCGGAAGCTACTGTCTGATATATTTGATCTCCAGCTGGATGCTACCTGTATACATTGTGACAACCAGAGTTGCGTGAAGTTGTCAGAGAATCCAGTGTTCCATGACAGGTCGAAGCATATTGAGATCAAATATCACTATATCAGGGATATGGTGCAGAGAGGAGCAGTGAAGCTCCTGTATGTGGCGACGGAGGAACAGATAGCTGATGTAGTGACGAAGCCATTGGCTAGGCTGAAGTTTGAGTACTTCAGAGAGAGAATTGGTGTTCTCCAGATTGAGGCTTCCTCCCAGAGACAGTGATGAGATCCAGAGCCATTCTGACATGGTGAGAGGATTGGTTCCTTCCATGGTTAGATGTAAGGGCTGAGAGATTCTGTCATGGTGCGAGGATTGGTTCCTTCCATGACTGATATGAGTACTGATATCCATAGCCATTCTGACGAGCAGGTCAGATGTAAGGGCTGTGCCATTCTGTTCATGGCTAAAGGATTTAGTTCCTTCCATGTCAGATGTAAGGGCATAAATCTCTCTTCATTGTGGTTGAGAGTCTTTCATCATTAGATGGGATTGTGCCATTCTGACGAGCAGGTCATATGTAAGGGCAGAGCCATTCTGGTCATGGCTAAAGGATTAAGTTCCTCACATGACAGATATAAGTGCTGGCCATTCTGTCGAGTAGGACAGATGTAAGGGCAATTGCCACTCTCTGGGAGAGTGGAGGCGCATGGTCAGTTACCATGTAGCTCAGTCAGGGACTGGGGGCCATTTTAACGAGAGTGTAGGATTCAGTTTCTACCAGGTCAGATGTGAGTGCACAAATCTCTCATCATTGTGGTAGGAGGGGCTCCAGCCTGGGTGAGAGTCGTTCATCATTGTGGTAGGATGTGTTCCGGCCTGGGTGAATGTGCCATTCTGACGAGTAGGTCCGATATAAGTGCAGAGCCATTTCACATATGTTAGTGATGTGATGTCCTATCATGCTGGTGAATGTGAGTGCTGGGCCTTTCTGATGTGATTGTAGTTTACTACATGATCAGATGTGAGTGCTAGGCGTGCCTTTCTGACGAGCAGGTCAGATGTAAGTGCTGGGCAAAGACCTACATGAGAGTAGGCCTACAACCAGCATGAAAAAGGGCTGGCTCTGTAGAACTTCCTATGACGAGATAGTATACACATGATGATGACCAGCGGAGATCCAGGTCGAGCTATGATCCAGATCCAGTTATGATGACTCCGAGAGATCCAGATCGAGGGATGATCCAGATCCAGCAGTGATGATCCAGATCGAGTGATGATCCAGATCCAGTCCAGAGAGATGATCCAGATCGAGTGATGATCTAGATCCAGTCCAGTGATGTTGATCCAGATCGAGTGATGATCTAGATCTAGTGATGCCATTTTATGATGATCCAGATCGAGAGATGATCCAGACCTAGATGACTTGAAGATGAAGATGACTCAAAGACGAAGATGACTCAAAGACGAAGATGATCCAGTTGATGCAGAGAAGAAGACCAGTACTGAAAAATTGTGTTGAAAGAATACCTTCCTAGTTAAGAGGGAGTGTTGATGTATATGTAACTTCGGAATGTATTCTTCTATGTATTTCATATATTGTAACCCGATGTTTATTCCGGGATGTTTCTATTATGTATTTGAGTCATGTGGTCATGCCCCAATGTTCCGATCGGGAGGATTAATAATGTAATCAAGTCATATCAAGTCATTAGGTAAGTCCCCACTGTTATGGGGCACTTGAGTTATTATACACTAATTAAGATGTAGGCTCGAGTAGTAATTATTAGGTCGATCCTACGTGTGAAATGGTAATTCAAGTGAACGGACTAATATAAATAGAGAGGGTGAGTCTCTCTATTTATCACTTGTGAATTACATCACTTGCTCTCTCAAGTGTGGCGCACTTTTGGAGAAGGAAATTCTTGGGCTTGACAGAAGACAGAAGGCTGATGTTGTGTTGGGAGGTCATCTTACTATTTTGGGTTCACATCTTGTGGTGATACTATCTTAGAGGAAGTTGAGGGGTTTTCTCCATTTATGGTTTCCCCTCCCAAAATCTTTGTGTCTCTTGTTTCTTGATGTGCTTATGTGATTGTTGTGCTTGTTATTCACTCAGTGAAAATATCTTGTCATAATGCTAGCTTAATGTTGAAAAACTAACAGAGACACCCTGTGCAGAGGGTGTGGATGTCTCTATGATCTTATGTTCTCCTTCAGACGCAATTATGAAGAGGAATAATTTTCTGATGTGGGAGCTTATCTTCCTACCTTGCGAGACTTTGTTAAGTGCAACGGTCCCTGGTATTCGATAGAGTTTTCCTCCCAAAGTAACAATGACACTGTGAGGCTGTGACTCATATACAGCATGACGCTTCCACATATATGGTTGTCCTAACAGAACATCACAGACTTCAAGTGGGGCCACATCACACAGTACCTCGTCTTTGAAAGTATTGATGCCATATGGTAGGAGGCATTGTTGAGTAATGCAGATACCTTGTCCTTGGCTTAGCCAACTGATGCTGTAAGGTTGCGGGTATGGTGTTGTCGGAAGCTCCAATCTCTTGACAACTTCTGTTGAGATCAGGTTCTTTTGGTTGCCATTGTCAACAACAAAATGTAGAGGCATTCCCTTCACCCACATCTGCGAGTGGAATAGGTGCTCCTCTACCTCTGACTCTTCAGGATCCTCTAGTTGAATCTGTGCGGTAGCAACAGTGGCAGTGGGGTCTGCATCAATGATCTGCCTCCCATTGTATGCGGCTGTGGAATTGGGTTCAGAATCAGAATCAGGATCTGATTCTGAATATTTGATCTCGGCTACTAATGACTACTTTGAGCGACATTCATCAGTGTTGTGCCAAGGGATTTTATGAAATTCATACCACTTACAGGTGTCCTTCTTTGTCTTTCCATCTCCCTTCTTTGCTTGTGGCGGGGACTGGTTGTCCTTTCCTTGTCCTGTGTTTTGCGGACCAAGGTTTCCCTTGCCTTCCTTCTACGGTGGGTGCGCAGGTCCAAAGTCTCGCTTGTTCTTTTGTCGAAATTTATCCTCGATTTTGACAGCATACCGATAAGCGGATCCAAGTGAAGAGATGTTGAGGAAGTCCATCTCAGTTTGGATGTACCGATGTAGACCACTATGATATTTCATAATCAGGTGTTGCTCGAAGTCCTTGATACTCAGCTTTGTACGCAAGGTATGAAATTTGTTGGTGTACTTTGACACCGCTTGGTCCCTTTCTTGACGTAGAATGGTCCATTTTGTGTACTGGTCATCGTAGTTTCCCATAGGGTAATACTGTTCCCTGACGACATCTATGAAAGAGGCCCAAGTGGGATTTGTTTCAAACATTCCAGACTCGTTTGATGAGTTTTGCTCACAACAAGTACCCCACCAATTTTGGACATGGGGGACTGCCTTAAGGAGCGCAAAGGTGATATTTTCTCTGTCGAAAAAATTGTGGACAGAGAAATACCCTTCTAGAACATTCAACCAATTATCTAGGGCATCTGCATCGATATTGCCTTCAAATAAAGAAATATCAAAGTTAACTTGTACCTTGAAGGGAGTTTCATCCCCGAACCGACTGCTCGTTGAAGATGCACTTGCCGCTGCCGACATTTGTAGAAGGATTTGGGTGAAACTATCCATCATCTCGTTCCTCTGTCGCTCGAGGGATTCCTCGAGCAGCAACTTGATAGGATCTCCTGCTCCATTGTTTCTCTTTTCTTCCGCCATGGGAGGTCGTTTGGGGAAGTGAGAATGATCAAGTGAAACTAGTTCGAGACCAAACTCTCTATACTCGGACCTCATCGTGGACATGCGCCGAGAAACAATCAAAGAGCAGATTGCTCTGATACCACTGATCCGGATTTATGCGTGAACGAAATGAAAGAACATATACAGAATCATAATAACAGACATTTTGCAAAGATAATAGAGATACAGTAAACACATATTCTATTAAATGGCGGAAACAGAACAGACTGTAATACAATTGCTAGAATGGTGGTAGCTATCTCTGAGAAGAGATGTGGCTGCTACGCTCATACATGCCAAGCTGAATACAAAATGAGGCCAAAGGGGCCTATTTATAATAAGAATGAGGTGAGAACCCCAAAAGTCCAAAACGTAACCCTAGAAGATGAACCGTCATAAAGTTTGCGGCCCCAAGGTGGTAAGTTGAATAGTCAACTTCCCGGGATCATAACTTTTGCATACGATCTCTGATTTGGGCGTTCAATAGCTCGTTGGAAAGGTCTATCTAAGATTTATAACTTTTGGTTGGCCAAATGCATGTTGAAGTAAACTATTTATCCCCGAATCTCCAAAAAACGTCGTTTAGGGCCTCAAAATGGCCCCGAAAGTTTAGGACCCGAAAAACTGTAGAAAAAGAACTAGAAAACTGCCACAATGGACAATTGTTTTGAGCCAATGGAATAGGTGGGTGTCCACCGATCTCCATCTAGATCAATGAAGCTATGTTCTAACTAGCTTAGACTATTACTTAGTTGAAGACCGTTAGTTAGTTGAACCGTGAAGCTACCTTGGGCACCTTTCATGGAATTGACATTCTTAATGCTTCTATCATGCTTTGTTTCATAGCTTCTCCTTCCATTCAGTCAAATTTTAACATGTGTCTAGGATTTCCTTTTTCCTTTTAGGACAAGAGTGGAATAAACTTCAAATTTCAAATATTTAATGCTATGTTTTCCTCTATCAACCCATCCACTTCACATGGCTTTATTTATTTATGGAAAAGAACTAGAACAATGCATATTATGTCTTTCCACCACCTAGAACAATGCATATTATGTTTAGAATGAATGGGCTATGTGTCTCCCATAAAGGCATCATAAGCTAATAGAACATGGTAGGTGAGTATCCCATGTTCATAAGTCATGGTTCATGGAGAAGCGTGAACCAAAAATAGAACAAAGAAGATTTTGAGAAAATGTGAATCCTCGGAAGTCATTACAAGAATCATTACCAATTTCTAATTTCTAGCAAGCCAAATTTTTATAGCAATTTCTAAATGAGGTAGGTACCTTTATTCATTTGAATCCACCAATTTTGCACTTTATGGAAATGGGCATGCAAATACACAATGGTATTTATGGGGAGCCTCATATAATTTTATTGAGGTCATCTTTAATCAACTATTGGATAATCCTAAAGTGGAAACCCAATCGTAGATATCACAAGGACTAATATTAGTTATTAGTATAGTTGTTTACCAAATCTTGAAATTATTTACATCGTTGCAAGCCACAAGAGCATTGATCTTCTTACCTTATTCTAGAGCCAGTAAATCAACACACACAAGAAAAACACTAAATATGGTTGCTTGCGTTGGGTTTTATGCCTTGGACTTGCATTTTATTGGAGAATGACAAGGTTTTTATGACTTGGACTTGCATTTTATTGGAGAATGACAAGGTTTTGCTAGCTTTACTTGTCTTTGCTTGCTGCAAATTCACCTATTGGGAGGGGAAAACACCGGATAGAAGGTTGGAAACTTGAAACAGTATGTTGCTGATTAAATAGTTTGCCCCGTCAGTATATTATGAATTCCGAGAAAATATTTACACCAAAATTTCTTATCTATTTATAGTGGGGATGTTCCTATTCACCATTTACCAGATCGGGGTTGGTTCGTTTTCTTTCTAACATAAGAATGATGAACAGTTATTATTATTATTTAAGTGATAAGAGAGAGGCAGAATATGTGTGGGCTCATGGGAGGCAAGTTAGCAAATAGCACTCAAATGTACTTTTATGGACAACTGAAGCTGAAGTTAACTAGACCTAGTTTAAATATGGTAAACCACTCGTAACTATGTGTAAATGAAGCTATGTTCTAACTATCTTATACTATTACTTAGTTGAAGACCATTAGTTAGTTGAACTGTGAAGCTACGTTGGGCACCTTTCATGGAATTGACATTCTTAATGCTTCTAGCAAGCTTTGTTTCGTAGCTTCAGCTTTAGTTGGGTCGATGTTTAACATGTGTCTAGGATTGAAGGTCAAAAGATCAATTCAATTCTGCTTTCTTCAAGCACCAAAACCTCGATTCAACTTGGATTTACTCGCTGCAAATTTACCTATCCAAATCTCGATTGAAGGTCAAAATCGCGATACAATTATGCTTGCTCGAAGCGCCAAAAACTTGATTCAATTCTTGCTGGCTTGAAACACCAAAAACCTCAATTCAACTTGGCTTTGCTTGCTGCAAATTTACCTATCCCATTCCATGCTACACGTACTTCAAATGTTCCCGAACGTACTTCTATGGACAACTGAAGCTAACTGGGCCTAGTCTAAATATGGTAAACCAAAGCACAAGTAACTATGTGAAATGAAGTTATGTTCTAACCATCTCAGACTATTTCTTAGTTGAAGACCATTAGTTAGTTGTACCGTGAAGCAACATTGGGCACCTTTCATGGAATTGACATTCTTAATGCTTCTATCATGCTTTGTTTCGTAGCTTCAGCTTTGGTTGGGTTGATGTTTAACATGTGTCTAGGATTGCCTCTTACATTTTAGCACAAGAGTGGAATCAACTTAAAATTTCAAAGATTTAATGCTATGTTTTCCTCTATCAAACCATCGACTTCACATGGCTTTATTTATTTATGGACAAGAACTAGAACAATGCATATTATGTCTTTCCACCACGTATAATATTAATCATCTTGAATTTGAGTCCTTGTTAAACTTCTATATTCCTATTCTGAGTTTGAGAGTTATGTACGTACATGGATGTCGATACGAAAATGCATGGATGTGTAGTATCTATCCCTAAAATGTTAATTCAAAGACATTATGAAAGGTTTTTAAATAGATATTAAAGATCCATTGAACCCATTGGGCGCTTCTTCCAATTCGACTTAATAAACTTGTACCGATGTGTAAAATGCCAATTATCAATACATCTGTAGTTAAAATGATGTCCCTAACAAATTATGGGGCACAATTTTCTAATCAAGCTCCATCACACATTTATGCAATTTTTCCCTATGGAAATAATTGTCAACAATCCAAGGCATTGTTATCAACAGTCTTCAATTATAGACTGAAATAACGACAACTCATGTATATGGTATGCCTATCTGATGAGATCGGCAAAGACACAAAACATGTCTTTTTATTTAGGTTGACGAGTATTATACCTTTCTTGGAGATGATTTCCCAACACCAAGATCTAAAATGAATCTAGAACAACAACACTAGATAGAATTCCAGGATATCAGTTATTTAGAATTGCAATAATGAAAGGAATTATGTTGATATATGAATTATGTCTTCCATTATGGAGTCATTCCTAACTTAAAATGTTGTTTTGTTGAAATGCCTAGGGACATGATATACATTTGATTATTCTTTGTTACGTGATTTCTTAATTAGACTAAAAGGATGTAACCATCCAAGTGACTTCTAATTATTTTATTTCTCTACACAAGGGAGCAACATTTCTCTTAGTTGCAACATGCTTTTTTTTGGCTAGAATCCTCCTAACATGTGGGAGTGGCCTTTGGTCTAAGAAACCATGACCCAAGGACATCTAATTCGTCAAATTCACCATGGGATCGCACTCGACCTGGGTCACACCAATCCTCAACTGGTTAGATTTTGGGTGTCTCCTCCCAACTAGCTCAACTATAATGAGAACTAAACCCAAATCATCCTGTTGACGAGGCCCACACCTTAATGGCAAAAGAGCTAGCAGGAATTGAATTGCAACATGTTTTATTTCACTAATCTTCGAGATCGATAAACTTCCCAACACATGTTTTTTCAAATGAAGTTCCTCCTAGTCTTTGGAAGTTTTACTAAGATCATTGTTATTATGTTAAGACAAATGCCACATAGATTCTTTGATAACGTCATTTTTCAACTCATAATTCTCTAGTAATTTCATATGAAACATCACTATTGGAAAATTCACTTCTAGTTTCTATTCCTTCTTCGTATACACAATCCAAAGTCATTGTTCTGCTGACCTCAATCTCTATTTCATCAATATTTTTTTCTAAATATCTTATTTCTTGAATACTAGTATAGGTTCTTTCTATCTAGTTTATAAGCTTTCCATGCCAAAACTTGTCATAAGAAACTCATTATATCCATGTTTAGAATGAACGGGCTATCCGTCTCCCATAAAGGCATCATAAGCTCATAGAACATGGTAGGTCAGTTTCCCACGTTCATAAGTCATGGTTCATGGAACCATTGTTTGAAATAAAACAAAAAATAGAACAAACAAGATTTTGAGAAAATGTGAAGCCTAGGAAGTCATTACAAGAATCATTACCAATTTATAATTTCTAGCTAGGCAAATTTGTATAACAATTTCTAAATGAGTTAGGTACCTTTATTCATACAATCCAAGAATTTTGCACTTTATGGAAATGGGCATGCAAATACACAATGGTAGTTATGGGGAGCCTGATCAGAGAATTTTATTGAGGTAATCTTTAATTAACTATTGGCTAATCCTACAGTAGAAATCCAATCATAGATATTGTGGGTACTAATATTAGTTATTATTATAGTTGTTTACCAAAATTTGAAATTATTTACATTGTTGCAAGCCACAAGAGCATTGATCTTCTTACCTTATTCTAGAACCAATAAATCAATACACAAAAAAAACACTAAATATGGTTTATTGCACTGGGTTTTATGCCTTGGAATTGCATTTTATTGGAGAATGACAAGGTTTTATCGGGTTGTCCATTCTTATTGCATTACCATGGATCTTCTTACCTTGTTCTATAGGCGTAGCAATAAACATTGTGATTGAGTTATATTTTACACCCGCGACTTGTATTTAATTGAAGAATTCCAAGGCTTCATGTGGGTGGTCATCATTATGATATGCTTTCCATGCTCTCAAGCCAATAAATCAACAGACCCATACGCAACCAAGAAATTGTATATAAGTAGATATTTTTCTTGTAGGGATTTCATCAAACACTTGGCAACCATCCTCCATTTAGTGTCAATGTTGATCATGTCAAATCTAGTGGCTTCTAGAATTACCTTGACTAGTTGCAATTAGTATATGAGTGCGCCACCTTTAAAGTACTACTTGGCATATTCAATAAAAAAGGGGATAGAGATTGCGATAATTGGTTAATGTTCAAAATGAAAAAGGTGTCAAGCAGCCAAGCCTTGTATTAAGGGCAAGGCCACCACCTAAGGAGGACCACTCTCCTAAAAAGGATTTCAATTATGTTTTGCAACTATATAGAAGCTAAAGTAAAGGAGTGGCCCACTAAAAAATGGGCATCCAAGGCACATATTTCACTAGGGTGCTCCATCAGTTAAGAGTTTTTCTTCATAGCCACCTTAACAAGACCTACAAAAGAAGCACATTTGTTGTTGATTGGAACAACTATTTATCGAGTATTTTGTGCATAGCATTGGGTGGATTTCAAGTCCAAATTCTTGTTTTTTATGACCATTTTGCACTACCCACAATGAGACTTGGGTTGCACATTAATGCTATTTTATTGTAACTATATTCTAAGTAGCTCAAAACACATGTCAAATGGGTCTAGCCTGTGTGGTTGTGGGATGGGTTGTTATCCTCCCTGCCTAGGTTTTATTTCTGTAAGTGACACGTTGAACATATAATTAGTATATTGTTGTATTAGCTCCATGCATAGTTGTTGACCTAGCCTTATTATGCCCTAAAGGATCTAGCATTTACCCTAGGTACCATCCTCAAGATGAGGGGAAGAGTGTGGGTTTTTCCTTGGTATATTTACCTATAAAAATACTTAAAACACACGTGGAAATGTAAGGTCTTAAACAAATTAAGTCTTCCACAATAAAATCCTATGTAGTTTAGCAATTAATTCCATCAATTATTCTATATAAGGAAACACCTTCATATTTGACCATTAGATATTGTTATCGACGCTATTGAATGGAGTAACCGTACAAAACTTGAAACTTCAAATTATTCATCAGTTGGACTCCTAGAATGTTCATCATATTTTCTTCAATCATCCTCGATATCATATTTTATAGCTTCTACATTATTTTATTGTGGAAGGTACACATTCAACTAATCAAGGATGCCATTATTGATCTCATTCTACTCTAGATTACATGTGCAGTTTGAGGTTGTGCTTGTTGCGCAGAGAATACAATGCAATGTAAAAGTAATGGATTAGTTTGTTCAATGGATTAGAAAAGGCCCAATTTGTCCCCCTTGCATGCTTGTGAGCAAGTCAATTTATTCCATGAATATTTTATGAACCCTTGAAGCTTAAATTTTATAGAGTTTTAAAGGTCTCATGTCATAAACATCATTATGTCATAACCTTTAGGATTTATCATATCCTACATAACTTGATATATATATATCATATCTGAAACAAAATGACACACAACCTAAGATCGATTCTTATTTTGATTGCTGCATCCTTGAATATATGTGTTCCATACTCTGAGATGTATTTTGAATGCAACAATATGTGTGTTCAACGACTCGATTAGATCCTACAATACTATGTATAATTGCATGATGTTAGAGTTTCTATGAACATGTAACCATGATTTATAAGGTTCAATATTGCTAAGTTCAGTCTCGAGGACATAGTAAATGTCTCCATGTGATGGTTTTATTTACTACTTATAACAAAAAATTCCACCATATTTAATCTAAAAGATTGATAACTTAAGATATATGAAAATGATAACTTAACATATATGAAAACTACAAATGAAAACCTAATATATATGAAAAATATAAATGATAACTTAACATATATAAGAAAATGTTGAACTTGTATTGGCATTAATGTTAAAGGATCAAAGATCAGATAGACCAGAAGTCAAAAGAATCAGATTGAATCAAAAGGGGATTGATAAAAGACTTCCTCTCACACAACCAACTTGAAGAAATACATATGGGAGAATGTGGAAGTCACATGAAAGCAAATATCCCATCATGACATTGGTCGCAAATGCGCATATAATCATTCATATAGAAGAACACTGAAATTGACACAGATGTGCAAATACCATTTGTGAGACTTATGAATAAAGAAAAACAAACCCGTGTGTAAAAGTCCACAAAAAATATGGCATGTAGTATAACATTTCTAAAGAAAATATATGTAATGGACCAATGAGTGTAAAAGTCCCACAAGGATGTTGGCATATGTGCATCATATATTGCACAAAGATGAATTGTGGAAAGTGGCACGCCGATGCAGATCCTAACTTGTTGAAAACGCAATCCAGTGGGGCGTTATCCAAATTCAAGGAACTTCACCAAGTAGACACATCTATTGAGCCAAGAAGACTGTAAATAAGATAGAGATGGATGTGGCGAAGTAATCTTGTGAGGAATAAAGACCTGAGATAATTATTTGACAAAGTTAGGATATTTAGACACTTAGGAGTTAGTTAAGATCAACTTGTGTAATATATATGTTAGGTAAAATGTGTTTCTTTAGTATGCATTGGTATGCATTTATAAATATTCTAATCCGACGGTCACGATATGTTCTAGACATACAGTGATCCGATGGTTCAACTTCTCTTAGATCATACCTACCATTGATCCATGGATTAACACCCGATTGGTCCATGCTCTCTATTTAAAGAGCATGGAGGGTCCTTGGCTAGTTGGTCGATTATGAGAAGCTCATGTAACTTTCTTTCTTTTGCATAATAAATTGCTCCAAGTAGCTATTTGGCTGGGGTCGTGGACTGTTTCCCTTTCGAGGTTTTTAACCATGTGACAAACATTGGTGTATTGGTCTGTGATCTATTTGTGTGAGTGGCTGCTCTTGGTGTTTGGTCTTTTGGGAGTACCCTGTGTACCCGAACATGGTATCGAAGTGTTTATGAAGAGCTGCTTCCGTTTGTGATCAAGATCTAGAACCGGTGTTGCCGAAACTTTGAAAGGGTTTTTGGTTCTAGATTTTTTGTGCATTTGTGGCCTGTGGGATCTGTTCCATTGCGTCCGGAGCGCCATTTCCATTGGGAAATAGTTTTCTTTTCATCGAAAACTATTTTCGTTTGTTCCATAAACACCCATTTCGGCAAATTTGAAGGTATAATGTTAGAATGACAGATTTGTTGTATTTTTTTTTAAATCTCTCATATTTTATCAGTTTTATTATTATATCTTTACTATTTTAGTCTCGGATTGTTGCCTTCCCTGGCTGCGTATGCTCATTGCCATGCACCTTGCGTGATCGCGGCGAATCTGAAACAGAAAGGGAAAGTTTTTTTTCTTGTCTTCTTGGCTACGTATGCTCTTTGCCATGCACCTTATGCGATCATGACAAATTAGAAACAACGAGAAAACTTGAAAACGTAGACTTTTCGGGTAAGCTAACCAAGATCTAACCCCATAGTGTGGAAAAGTTTTTTTTGTTTTTCATTTTTTTTGTGATTTGCAGGAAAAAAAGGCAAGCACGTAGAATAAGAGAGAAGAGTAAAAATTTATAAAAAAAAACCCTTCCTCTTTCCATTCTTTTACGTACCTGTTAAACTTAGCTCACTTGGTCCAATGTTGTTTTATTCCTTAATAGGTCTTGACTTCAAGTCTTATTAAGCTACTTTTTATTGCATGCAATTTTTATTTTCAAGTTACTTTATTGTAAAAGTGCATCTCACTTAAATAAAACAAAATAAAAAGTGAGTCACTTAAGTCTTTTAATTTATTGCTGCACTATTTAAAAGTAACATTATTGTAAAAGTGAACATCACTTATTCTACAAAAGTGATTCACTTAAAAACAACTTTATTGCAAAGTGATTGTCAAAGGTTGATCTTGGGAAGAGGGGGGTTCTTATTTTAGTCTGTCAAGTCAATATCTGCCACGTCACTATTGGGGACATCTTCAAGATTTTATTTGTTCAAGCATAACTTCATTATTCAGAATCAATTTTTAGTGCCGTTTTTTTTTAAAACGAACCTATTTTTTCAAGCTCTTTGTATCCAGGTAGTTAGTTTATGTTCTTTCAGCCATTATTTTCAAGTATGTCCACCCCTTGTGATATTATACTTACTAGTTCTAACAACTTCTCATGGAAATTTCATATGGAGGATGTTCTAAGAAGTAGGGGACTTTTCAGAATTACCTCAAGGAAAGAAATAGAACCCACTGATGATGATAAGAAAATAAAATGGGCAGATAGATGTGATGAAGCTCGTGGATTGATTGGGATGTCAATCTCTACTAATTTGCGATTCCACATATCTGGAATTGATGAACCCGATAAAGCTTGGGAAAAGTTGGAATCTGTGTTTGGTTAACACAATGAAATTCGAGGTCATCAACTTGAGAATGAGTTGATTTCTTTGAATCCAAGTGATTTTTCATGTATTCAAGACTATTTATCTAAGTATAAAACTCTTAGACTCTTATGTGAAGAATGCAAGATGAAGAAAGAAGACAAATAATGTATTTATCATATTCTTTCCAAACTTGAACCTGCATATTCTATTTTTGTATATACATTTTACTCCATGAAAGAATCCTTGATAGAAGCTAGCTATCAAGATCCTAGTCTTGAATCCTTTTGTAATTCCTTAATTAGAGAGCAAGATAAGCTCATTCATCTTGGAATAATTAACAATGCTAATACATATGGGAAAGCTTATTGTCCCAATAGAAAGAAAAGTCCAAGCCTCCCAAGAAACAGAATTTTCACAATAATAAGCCAAACAAGGGTCCCAAACCATCTCAATCAGCTCCTTCTTTAAAAAATGACAAAGGATCCAAGCCAAAAGGAAAGAATACTGAGCGTCATTGCAATTTTTGTGATAAAGATAATCATGTTGAATCTAAGTGTTTTAAGAAGATGGAAGCCTTAGAAGCAGCAATGAAGAAGCATCACATCAGCCTAGATTCGTTTTCAGAATCTACCTCTCATGGACATGCACTTTGTGTGCTTCTGGTTACTCTTATACTGCATCTTCTTCTTCTACTTCAAATGAATGGCTCATTGATTCTGGAGCATCTTATCATATGGCTAAAGATCAAGCCATCTTTTCTACTATGAATGAATGTAACACCAAACAAATATTTGTTAGTGATGATAGTTCTCTAAGTGTTGTAGGATCTGGAACAGTTCCAGTAGAAAATGGTCATTTTAGTGATGTACTATGTGTTCCAAGAATTTCCTGCAATTTATTGTGAGTCTATCAAATCACTCATTCTAGTGAAGGTAAAACTGTAACGTTTACACCTCACAAAGTTGTAATCAAGGATTTTAAAGATCCTCAACATGTCCTAGCTACCGGAATTGTTGATGATATTACCAGGTTGTGCAAATTTAACAACTTTGGGTCATCACCTTTTCCTTGAATTTTTGTTGCTCACAGTGATAACTTGAGCAAACTTTGGCATGAGCGATTTGGTCACTTAAATTATCACTCATTGCAACAACTCTGTAAAGACAATATGGTGAGTGGTCTTCTGATCGTATCTTGCAAGGATGGTGTTTGTTCTGGTTGTGTACTTGGAAAACATCATCGGGACAATTTTGACAAACGTGCCTCTTGGCACGCCTCGGTTCCCTTAGAGCTTGTGCATAGTGACTTGTGTGGTCCTCTTCCATCTGCTTCCTTTTCTGGTTTCAAATATTTCTTAACTTTCATTGATGACTACTCCAGACGCACTTGGATTTATTTCCTAAAACTTAAGAGCGAAGTATTTAACATGTTCTTGGCCTACAAGGCCCTTGTTGAAAAACAATCTGGTCATCAAATTATTAAGTTAAGATCTGACAATGGAGGAGAATATGTTAACAAAAATTTCACTACTTTCTCCACTGAAGAAGGAATCCAACAACAGCACACTATTCCATATACACCACAACAAAATGGTGTAGCTGAACGAAAGAACCACACTTTAAAAGAAATGGCTAATTGTATGATCCAATCTAAGGGACTAAGTCTTCAATATTGGACTGAGGCCATAAATTGTGCAAATTACATAGTTAATTGCACACCCACTAAAGTTTTACAAGGTATAACACCGGAAGAAGCATGGAGTAAACTTAAACCAGATGTAAGTCACTTCCGTGTGTTTGGTTGTGAAGCATGGGCTCACATTTCGAATGAAAAATGGAAAGCATTATAGCCTAAAAGTGAAAAGTGCATATTTGTTGGATATTCTGAAGATGTAAAAGGTTATAGACTTCTTCAACCACATTCTCATGATATAATCATTAGAAGAGATGTTAAATTTGATGAAAATATCTTGGCCTACGAGCCTAACTTGGTGGGTGTGCCATCTTTGGCCTGCGAGCCTGATTCGACAGATGTGCCTTCTTCTCCTTTCAAATTCCTTGATAGGTTTCCAACTCCAGTTTCTAATGATGACAGTGAAGATGAAAATCCACCTCCTCATGCTCATGTTCCTCCAGTTGTACCAGCACCAATGCTTCCTCGATGGGTCCATTCAACATGTGAAGCAGCTGGTGATCTTGTCGATGATCCTAGAGATCAACGTCAAACATGTTCTCAGTTTCAATGAGCCTCTTCTCTTTTGGCTCAAGTTTCCGAGAATCATGATCCAGAAACTTTTGCAAAAGCTTCAAGAAATCCAGATTGGGATACAACAATGGATGAAGAATATCGTTTCTTAATGGTGAATGATACTTGGGATCTTGTTCCTCTTCCAAAAGGAAGAAAACTTGTCAGATGTAAATGGATCTACAAAACTAAGTATGCATCAGATGGAAGTGTTGAAATACTTAAGGCAAGGTTAGTTGCCAAAGGTTTTTCCCAAGTTGAAGGGATCGACTACAATGAAACCTTTGCTCCTGTCGCAAAAATGAACTCCATCCGCCTTATTCTTTCCCTTGTAGCCTTATATAACTGGGAAGTCCATCAAATGGATGTCAAGTCTGCCTTCTTACATGGTGATTTACAGGAGGAAATTTACATGGAACAAACTCCTGGATATGTTCAGAATAACTCTAGCCTTATCTGTCGCCGTAAGAAATCATTATCTGGCCTTAAGCAAGCTCCCAAAGCTTGGTATGCCAAAATGGATAGCTTTCTCCTTGACACAAGTTTTTCTAGATTCCATTCTGACCCCAACGTCTATGCCAAGAAAGTAGGAAACCATCTCATAATACTTGTTCTTATTACCCTTATTGGTAGTGACCCTAAACTTTTAACCCATGTGAAATCCAGTCTTAAGCAAAATTTTGAAATGTCAGACTTAGGACATTTGCATTATTTTCTTGGTCTCCAAGTCCTGCAAACTAAAGAAAGAATTTTTCTTTCCCAGCCTAAGTATGCTTGTGACCTTCTTCATCGCTTTCACATGGAAGATTGTAAACCAGCCCCTTCTCCCTTCCAGTCTGGAGTCAAACATTCTGCCACTTGTACTTCCCCTGAAGTAGATGCCACCTTGTATCGACAGCTTGTTGGTAGTCTCTTATACTTGATTCATTCCCATCCTAACCTTTCCTTTGTCGTTGGTCGTGTTTCCTGTTATATGCAAACACCTCATGAAAGTCACTGGAAAGCAGCAAAAAGAATACTTTGATATATTTGAGGTACAATTCAGTTTGGGATTCATTATAGTATAGGGGGGAAACCTTTGTTGGTTGGTTTCATTGACTCAAATTGGGCCGACGATCCTGATGATCGAAAGTATACTGTAGGTTATGTTTTCAGTTTGGGATTTGGACCTGTCACTTGGGCTTGTAAGAAACAACAAGCTCTTGCTCTTTCTTCAACAGAAGCAGAATATCGAGCCACAGTTAATGCCAGTCAAGAAGCTTTATGGCTCCGACAGATCCTTTCAGAGTTTGGATTCGAGCAGCAGCAGCCTACTCCACTTTGGTGCGACAATCAAAGTTCCATCAATCTTGCCAAAGATCGAGTTCTACATCAACACAGCAAACACATTGAGCTACACATGCACTTCATCAGAAATCTTGTTCATGATCGTGTTCTTGAAATGCTCTATTGCCCTACAGATGATCAAGTTGCAGACATCTTCACCAAGTCCCTTACAGAAGCAAAGTTTTCTAAACTTCTATCTATGTTAGGAGTTCAAGAATGTGTCCTTAAGGGGGGATAGGCTCTAATGCCTCCTTCCTTCTCCTAATAATGTCACTTTTGTAAATCCTTCAATCCTATCCCAACTTGTTCTTAAGGGGGGATGTTAGGATATTTAGACACTTAGGAGTTACTAAGATCAACTTGTGTAATATATCCGTTAGGTAAAGTGTGTTTCTTTAGTATGCATTTGTAAATATTCTAATTCGACGGTCACGATATGTTCTAGACATATAGTGATCCGACGGTTCAACTTCTTTTGGATCATACCTACCATTGATCCGTGGCTTAACACCCGATTGGTCCATGATCTCTATTTAAAGAGCATGGAGGGTCCTTGGCGAGTTGATTGATTATGAAAAGCTCATGTAACTTTCTTTCTTTTGCATAATAAATTGCTCCAAGTAGCTATTTGGCTGGGGCCGTGGACTGTTTCCCTCTCGAGGATTTTAACCACGTGACAAACATTGGTGTATTGATCTGTGATCTGTTTGTGTGAGTGGCTGCTCTTAGTGCTCAGTCTTTTGGGAGTACCCTGTGTACCCAAACATACAAGGTTCAAAATTATGTCATGTCATAATTTCATAAGCATTATTATGTATTTGATGTTGTGAACTTGTTATTTCAGACCTTTCGCCCTAAAATTTACATTGATAGCTTCTTGGCTCATCAATTTTCATCAATGGAGGTTTGAATAGTGATTTTAACCTTTGTATTTCATGGTAAATTAGGAATTCATTGATTTCAGCCCCGAATTTGTTAGATGAATAATTTTTTATACCGAAATGGTCCAAATTTGGGAAAAACATGGAACAATTTGACAAAATGGGGGCAATTTTGTCCCTATATAATGTCGCAATAGGAAACAATTCACCCTGTAAAAACCCACATGAAGAATCATCAGACCTTTTGTTGATTTCGATTAAAATTTTAGAGTGGTTAAGTGAAAATCAATTTGACAATGGTTGAGTGCAAAATTTCTACATTTGTTCAAGGTTCCTTCGGTCTGTAGTCTTTACAAAGCTTAGTTTCATTAGAAATAGATATTATTTAGTGAACTTTAAGTGTCTATCATTCAAATTTGAGTTTCTCAACTTTTGTATTTGCTTCAAGGCACATTTATAATGTATATAGGAATTTTTTCATGCTCTATACCTAGATTTAAAGGTTGCATTGTTGATTCAATGATTTGCTTTCTGTCTATGGTAGTTTGTATTTATACTGGATTGGAACGGGTGTCCTTGTATTCAACATAGTAATTCAATTTTCCACTTGAATCTCCCTTTACATATATCCAAGAACTGAATGCATTCTACTCTTAAATTTTCCATCCTTGATTGTTACATAAATCATTACATTCATGTGCTAACATACATCCAAATTTAAACAAAAAATTAAGCCCTAACTTTGTTGAGAAGGGACTACTGACATGAAGCATAGTAACACTAAATACCAAGTTTGGATATATATAACTTGGTTGTTTATGACAATAGCACTACACCTATTTCAAAACAACTAGATGAATACATTTTGGGGCAGTTACAGTTTGACTTCTATATTTTTCTATTATGTGATGTGACTGGTATTTTTATAAAGGGTCTACTTTTGTCCTTAAAATCCTTAAATTCATCTACCATTTCCAAACTTAAAGCTAGGAGACATCTTTATCCAATATAATATAATAAAAATAAAAATAAATATTAAATATCTTATGTGAATTCTAGTTTCAGGATCATATATTAATCTTTCTTCTATGTTCATTTTCATCATTTGACCTAGTAAACTAACTTCTCTAGGATTTTTTAGCTGCTTAGAATGGTTTTCCTATACTAGTGTGATGTATTTAGCTTAGGTATTTACATATTAATATGTGTCTTCCTTTCTTCTTCCCCGACAACTTTATTTTAGGGCAGTATTCATTTTCAGATAGGTTGGTGAACATAGTCAAATATAATAGGGGTTGTGCAATTTGACTTTATAAAAAGAATAAGTTGTAAGAATTCACACATGTTGTTTTGAAATATTTATGACTATTTTATATTTTTTTTGTAAGTCTGCAATTGTATTAACCATTCGAAACAAAAAATTTACAGAATAAAATCATCTTGGACATATGGTTGGGGCGGTCTAAACTTACCACCCTAGCCCGTAAAAAATCTAGATGTATTTGTAACTTCGGAAGATATTCTGATGTATATTATAATTGTATGTTGTTGTACCCCCATTGGGGATGTTTGTTACCCCTTTACAAGATGTCTAAATTGTGTCTAGACCTTGAGGTACAACCTCCGTTATAAGTAGGTGAAATAGTCCCCAATGTAACATCATGTAATATGTAATTGTAGTCTCTCTAGGAGAACTGGGTCCCATGTGAGATGACATGTAGGCTCGAATGTTATATTTGGTCAGTGACTCGAAAGGGTATAAATAGGGAGAAGCTCTCCCTCATTTATACACACCTCACACACTCTCTAAGGTGCACAAGAGAGAGAGACAGCTAGAGGAGGAGAGAAGATAGTTGCTGAACATTTCTTATTACTGTTTTTTATCATCTTACTATTCTAAAGAAGTTTGTGGGGTTTTCTCCTTTATGGTTTCTCCGATGAAAATATTTGTGTCTAGTGTATATTTTATATCTTATGCATTTTGTTGTACTTGTTTTTCTTTTAGATAAATATCCTAGATAATCTAATAAGATCTTAAGAAAAACTAGCATGGTATTCGAGCCTCTCTGAAAGAAAGAAATGTGCAGCTGCAGGAACTAGGGTTTCCTAGTTGAAGGTGTTATCTGCACAGATCGTCAAGCAAGGAGGGATAGGATAACTCACCTCACTAGGGTGCATCTGTTAGTGGTAGCAGTTTCTGAATCAGAGAAGTTTCAATGTGCAGCCGAAATACAACTATAATGGCAGCTAGTGGAAATTAGGGTTTCATGCCAGAAAACCTTAGAAGACTAAATGTAGTCATTCTATAACTTTCGGTATAACACAATGTTGGAGAAGGATCAGAAGCCGAAACTTTTACAGGACAAAGAGAAATTCTTGTTGTACCTTGTGTAAACGTTTCAGCCTCATATTTTCTATACTTTAGGAGTTATGGTTCCTCCAAATCAGGGCTCTAGCCTCCTCTAGAATACAGTAATAAATAGGTGACCTAGGGAGATTTGCTATATCTCGAGATAGGAAGGTCCAAACGAAATTTCACAAGATTTTGCAGGTAGGGCATGTATTATAGTTTCTGTGGTATGATTTTCAGACCCATCATGTGAAATACTGTCATGTGGAAGTCTGTACAAGTTCTCTATGCTAAACAGTCACCTTGGGGAAATCAGCATAAGTCCCACTTGGAGAATCCATTTATGTTCTAACCCATGCGGTTATAAAGAAGACATATCAAGCTATGTCAGTGAGAATTTTTAGTTTGTAATGATACGAAACTTCAAATATACAACAGAATCAATTTCAGACATTTCTGTAGAAGAAATTGCACAAATAGGGCTTACTGTTCCGGGAGCTTCCCACCACTGTTTTCAAAAAAAGAAATACATTGGATAGATTGCCTTGAAGAGCCCAGTCTTTCTATCCAATCAGAAGCTTGTAATTCCAAGTTTGAAAAATTAGGGTTTCTCTGACAAACTCTAGATCAGCTAGCTTTGAAACTAGGTCGGACACCTCAAATCGGTAAGATATAAATCTTTGTTATTTACATTTGAGGTTCTCATTTCAAAATGAATAATCACACCTAGGTTGATGACAAGAATGGAGAAGCTGACAACTTCCGAGTATGGAAGTATAGGACCCCTATGATCCTTGAAGAAAATGACCTGGATCAGTATTTCAGTAAGGAAGTTCTAAGATCCTAAGGGAGATGAGGCTAAGTCTAGAGCCAAGAGTATCATTGCATATTCTATTAGAGATCATCTCATCCCTCATGTGTCATCCTTGAAGACACCAAAAGGAAGTGTTCAATGCTATGACGAAGCAATTGAAGAAGAAGAAGAAGAGATTGTTATAACCTCCTTGAATGGCCTCCCAAGATCAAGGGGTCCATTCACTCAAGGAATGAGTTCCAGAAGGAATTCGATTACCTTCAACGGACTCCGGGAAGAGTGCACAAAAGAAGAAGCTCGACTCATAATAAGAGAAGAGAATATGGGAGGAACTGAAGATCAAGCTTTCACGATTCAAAGAAGATTCCTCAACCGATGAGGAATATGAAGGAATCAACTCATGAAGAACCTCTTATCCATCCTAGCATTTGGATAAGAAATTATGAAGCTGAAGGCTTAAGAAGGAGTCTACCCACCAAACAAATAAATAAAAGTATTAAACTACCATTTCATGATTTTTTTGGTCATGCATTTGTTTATATCTAGTTGACGTGTTATGCATGTTTGAGTATTTTCATTTATACTATAGAATTGCACATGATGGGTAAGAAGTCAATGATGTTGTAAAACATTCCATTTTGTAGATTGAAACCTCTTTGCTAACATATTAGGAGTAGTACACACTTCTAATAACATTGGGGTAGAAGGCATATAGAAGTTACTTTATGTGTACGAGATATGAATGAATGTTGTAACATTGGATAAAATAGTTGCATGGCTATGTGGCATATATTTGTCACTATTAATACGTTTTGGAAATTATGAGATGTTTCTAATAATGTAACTGAACTTGACTTGTAGATCATTCCAAAGAACAAGTAACGATAGTCCATAAAAGGAACTTGAAGCTTCTCGAGTCAGAGACACCGTGGAGAAAGAAAGAGCTACAAAAGAGTATAAAGAGAATGGTAGATCCACTTCAAGAGATGAAGACCACCTTGGAAATGAGAAATAATCCAAGATGAAGAATAGTATGATGAGACTTCCAAAGAAATAAAAAGTCCTCTGACACACTCCAGTGACATCATTGATGCAAAGCCTTCCAGCTATGTAGAAATAGCCAAGAAGGAAGGGAAGGAGACTATTATCAAAGAGTACCAGTTGATCTAGAGGAATGATGTCTAAGATGCGGTGTTGAAACCTGAAGGGAAGTCTATAGTGTCTTCCATATAGATCTAGCATGCAGTAGATGGTAGTATCGTGGGATACAAGGAAACATTCATAGCATGAGGATTCTCACATAAAGAAGGCACAGACTACGAAGAGACATTTGCACCAATGACGAGGTACACTTCATTAGATCCATACATGCAAGTATGGGATGGGAGATACACCAATTGACATCAAGACAACAATATTGAATGGTGTAGTCAAGGAGGAAGTGTACATAGAGCAGTCACTGGGAGTTGAGACACATGACATACTGACTCATGTGTGCAAATTAAAGAAGGCCTTGTACAACACATACAATTACATGAGGAACTTGAAGATCACCTAGAGTGATGAAGATCTTAACCTTTGCTACAAGGTTGAAGATGAAAGCCTATAAAGGATGACAAGCTCACAGATGGGTGCAAGAAGAAATTTTCAACAAAGATCAAGATAGAGGATATTGGTATCCAGTGACACTAAATGGATACATAGAAGATCAGTAGCAGATGAATCTACTTGTCACTCCGGTACATAATGTTTCAATACATAGAGTATGAAAGGCAGAGGGAGAATGATGCTCCGCTTCAGAGGGAGTGACTGCAGAGATCCTCAGGTTCGACATGGTACTACAGGATTGGAAACTTTCTGACTAGTTTGGGATTTACCAAGAGTAAAGCGGATTCCAACCTTTACTACAAGGTTGAGGAAGGAAACCCAGTGATACTTCTATTGTATGTAGATGACATGTTTGTGACAGGTGAGGATGGGTTGATTACTGACACAAAGAGGAAGCTTGTTGACGAGTTTGAGATGAAGGACTTGGGTATGATGCACTAATTTTCTAGGCATGGAGGTGTGGCAGAGTACAGATGGAAACTTCCTTAGACAAGGGAAGTATTCAATGGAGATCATGAAGAGGTTCGGGATGATGGACTGAAAGGCCATGGCCACACCTATGGCATCGAACCTAAATATATTGAGTGATGCTTCATAAGATTCGGTTGATGCCACGATGTATCATCAGATGATTGGATCCTTGATGTACCTGATGAATACGAGACTAGATATTTGCTTTGCTGTGAACACATTGAGCAAGTTCCTGATGGATTCGAGACATGTCCACCTGATTTCCGCAAATCATATTCTGAGGTATCTGAAGGGTACAATTGATTATGGGCTCAAGTATGATGGGAATCGTAAGATTAACCTGGAGGGTTATTCGGGTTTAGATTGGGCAAGCATTGCCATTTATAGGAAGAGCACTTCAGGGTGTTGCTTCAGTATGGGATCAGGTGTGATCTCTTGGTTTAGTAGGAAGTAGTCCTACGTGGCACTAAGTACAACTGAAGCAGAGTAAGTCACAACTTTTCGACTAGTTGTGAGGTAGTATGGCTGAGGAAGTTAGTGTCTGATTTGTTTGATCTGTAGTTGGATGCTACTTGTATATATTGCGACAACTAGAGTTGTGTGAAGTTGTCTGAGAACCCAGTGTTCCATGACAAGTCAAAGCACATCGAGATCAAGTATCATATATCAGGGATATGGTGCAGAGAGGAGGATTGAAGTTCCAGTATGTTGCGATAAACGAGTAGATAGCCAATGTATTGACCAAGCCGCTAGCCAAAGTTAAGTTTGAATACTTCAGAGAGAAGCTTGGTGTACTTTAGATTGAGGTTCCTTCCAAGGGGAAGTGATGATTCCGGAAGACGCAGATACACATGGGATTTTCCGACATGGTGGTAGGTTGGCCCTCCCATGGTCATTGATGTAATTTCCTGGCTTTTCCGACATTATGGTAGGTTGGTCCTCCCATGGTCATTGATGTAATTGCTTAGATTTTCCAACATGGTGGTAGGTTATTCCTCCCATGGTCGTTGATGTAATTTCTGAAGCTTTTCCAACATGGTGGTAGGTTAGTCCTCCCATGGTCGTTGATGTAATTGCTGAGCCTTTCCCGTATGGTGGTAGGTTGGTCCTCCCATGCCGATGGATGTAAGTGTTGTGTATTGTGTATCTGGGCTGTGATCCGTGTGATGATGAGATGATCTGAAGATGATGAGGTAATAGTAGGATCCTTCAGGTTTTGCAGAGGCATATAATCATTCTTGAGAGATCCTTCATGTTTTGTAGAGGCATATAATCAGTCCTAGGATGCTCCTTTAGGTTTTGAAGAGGAATATAATTAGTCCTGGGATATCCTTCAGGTTTTTAAGAGGCATATAATCAGTCCTAGGATGCTCCTTCAGGTTTTGCAAAGGCATATAATCAGTCCTGGAATATCCTTCAGGTTTTGCAAAGGCATATAATCAGTCCTGGAATATCCTTCAGGTTTTGTAAGGCAATAAGTCCTGAGCTATACCTACTTGATGATTTGAAGAACTACATGGAGGCTAGGCCTATATCCAGTATGAAAAAGGGATGGCACTGTAGAAACTTCTGATGGCAGATAGTATGGAACAATGATCAAATTAAAAGAAGATGATGGCAGCAGCTATGATGAAGACTCTATGACTCTGTGATGATAACGATATGATGAAGACGTGACCAAATGTGTTGATGATTGTGTAGAGAGATAATACCTTCCTAGTTAAGAGGGAGTGTTGATGTATTTTTAACTTCGAAAGATATTCCAATGTATATTATCATTGTATGTTGTTGTACCGCCATTGGGGATGTGTGCTATCCCTTTACAGGATGTCTAAATTGTGTCGATACATGGAGGTACAACCTCTGTTGTAAGTCATGGAAATAGTCCCCAATGTAACATCATGCAATATGTACTTGTAGTCTCTCTAAGAGAAGTGGGCCCCATGTGAGATGACTTGTATACTTGAATGTTATATTTGGTCAGTTACTTTAAAGGGTATAAATAGAGAGGCGCTCTCCCTCATTTATACACACCTCACACACTCTCTAAGGCGCATGAGAGAGAGAGACAACCAACGGAGGAGAGAAAGATAAAGACTGAACATTTCTTATTAATGCTTTTGATCATCTTACTATTCTGAAGAAGTTTGCGGCATTTTCTCCTTTATAGTTTCCTCAATGAAAATCTTTGTGTCTTGTGTATATTTTATATCTTATGCATTTCGTTGTACTTGTTATTCTTCAAGATAAATATCCTAGATAATCTAATCAAATCTTAAGAAAAACTAAAAAAAAATAGTAGCAAATCAGTTCATAACAAAATAAGGCACAATAACCCATTCAGAATATGGGGGTCGAGTACTAAACTGCACAGTACATATGAGTTTCATAGACATCGACATATAAACATTAATATGGATATATACTGAAAGAAAATGAAAATAACAAAACGAGTAAGAAAAAATGATGTAAGCCTAACAGGCCGCAGATCTTCATCAGCTCCAAGCTTAAGGGTTCTCCTGGTTCTCCTTAATGATAGGACAACCCCCATAGAAATCTTCATCAGTCGAAATTTCAGGTTGCTTAACAGGAAGAGGAGAGGTTTTGTGAATCAGTACCTCAATGTCATGGACACGTTTCTTATGCAATTGAGTAATTGTGGAAGGCGTCAAAAAAGAAAACAGATGATGAGAGAGGCATGGCTGGTTCCAAGCCCCTATACACTGAAATCATGGGTTCCCTCGTGATGCTGCCACTACCCCCTTCTCCTAGCATACAGATACCCAGATCTAGTCGATTCCATGCTGCAGTCACATCCCACTTGTTGAGGTTAGTGTCGAGTTCAATCGGCTTAGTTGTTTCCTGTAGAACAAAACTTCAAGTGTAATTCCAAGTTCCAACCATCTCTTCCATGATGGAGCCCATCATGTTCTTAACAATCCAGTGATGATTTAGGCATGCCCCTCCAATACCTCTGGCCAAATTTTCCTTGATCAACCTGGATTCCCATTCGTCGATCAAAGTGCGCACCATCATGGAAACACCACTATCATATCCATCTTAATGCATCATATGCGAACCCCATTGAGCACGTCCTCTACCACTGCTAGCCCGGCAGGGCGTTCCATGCTATCGATACATGGTTAAACCGTGGTGAATATTGACAGCAGGACAAGATATTCTCGCAACGTCTATATCAACAGATGGTCTAGACAAACACTGGTATGCAAAGCAGTTGACGTGGATGGACCAGAGACGTAGCACTATTGCTGAGTTACAGGCAAAGGATGGTAATGCACGTGGGAGCAATACAATGGGGAATACCAACCAGGTGCATCAGACATGAACCAAGAGGAAAGGATATGAGACATAGCCAAACACACTACCAACAAATGAGGCCCCAAGGCTACCTTCGCTAGAGCCATAACCCAGGTGATAACATGATTATGTCAAGAACTCATTGATGGTGATTTAAGGTGACGATGCCCCTTCCAGCACCCGACACGACGTAATCCCAGGTAGTCTAACCGTCGACGTGACCGCTGGGCCATCTCCAGATGCTAAGTGTAAATTCCCATGACCTCTGTCTTTTCCAGTGCAAAAACCCTCAACCTCATCCTTGGTGCGCCTTAAGTGTCGCCTGGGTGGGTGACAAGGGCCCTTAATGCGAGGTGACCTCCTCGCCACCTTGTCAGCCCATCACCTAGGGCCATGATACTCAGCTAAATGACACATGGCACCCACATCCAAGCGACTATTTTATATTGTTGATAGAAGTCAAAACCTTCATTGGATATGTGTGAGAGGTTGATAATTAGCTAAGGGATCCTACAGTTTGGCTAAGCATGGTATCTTGCATGCCAGTATTTTAGTGGCATTGATCAAGAGTCCATATCATCAAAGATTATCTTTATAGAGTAATCATTAATACTCTGTAGACATTGGTTTGGATCCTTATGTTATCCTCTTGAAGTGGTCATATGTTAACTCACACCAAGCTTATCCCTAAACTTAACAGACTTTTCTAGAATGAGAGGCTTGGTCAAAATGTATGCAGTCTACTCCTGAGTTGCACAATATTGTAGCTTGATCTCTCGATTATCTACAAGTTGTTGAATGCACTAAAAATGAACCCCCATGTGATTTGTTCATTTTTTAAATAGTCTCATTGGATTGTTTACTTGCAAATCAACAAGTATGCTTTGCAACCAAAATGCTTCACAAGATGTACCTACACTCCTATTTAGAGCATGTGAATACCACAGTTTGTTGCTTTCTACATTGGCAAGAAATTGCACTTGTACCAAGATTGCAATATTTATTGTTGTAGATTTATTGTCCTCAATTGAACCTGCCCAATCTGAGTCTGCAAAACCTGTCAACTCGAAATACCCTATTCTGCTATACATTATACCAAACTCCAAAGTTCCCTGTATATATTTAAGAATCAATGAAAATCAAAATACCCTATGATCTAGTTAAGTGGTTAAGAACATCACTAATCATTATTTGAGTGTGGTCTAAATAATGTGGCCTTTGGAAAATTTCTAAATGTACATAGTTGAAAGGTCTCAATATTTTCAAAGAGCAAAATAAACCTCTTTTAAAAAAAATTGATCTAAAGGACAAGGATTAAGCTAGTTGCAAACCTGATTTCTTAATGTGTCACATCTCAAGCAATCCAGTTGCACAAACTCCATCAAAAGAGTGTGGAATATTTTACCATGACCGAAAGGTGGAGATGAATGAATTTAAAGTTGGGGTATTCTATGAAACAATTTATTGCCTTATTTTGAGTTTTTGGGAGGAAAATGGTAACCACCATGTGTAAATGTAATAACACTACAAGAGATCGATTGGATTAGTTGAGCCAAAAACTTTACTCTAGCTTGTATGACGAAGAGCTCTAGACACACGTGAGCAAGATTTGACACTTCATAAAGACTTATGAGTTATGTAGAAATTCAATTATCCAATTATGATCTAGACTACACCAATAGATTACATTTTGAGATGGGATAAAGAAGCCTTTTTTTAGAATTTTGTTTTCCAAACAAGACACTAAGAAAATGGAAACTCTCAAGTTGGTCTACGGTGCATTACCAAATAATAAGGTTGGAGATATTATTTTTATCGTAATCGGACCATATTTTCATTCAATGAACTCTTAAAGGAGTGAAGAGGGGGGGTTTGTTGGCACCCTATTTTTTGCTTTTCTATGGTTCATGGATCCCTATGTTGAATTGATTAACACTCCCTTTCTGAATCAATGCACTAGAGATTGTGCTCTATTTTGTAATTAGTTGTAAATGTGTCAGATAAAAGGTGATGATTCCTTATATATGTATAAATATGTATTTTGTAAGAAAGATGATGTAGAAATTTATGAAGGCCATTATGAAGGTGTTTAGGGTTAAGATGAATCGACCATGTATAGGGATTTTGTAGGAGTTGTAAGGACAATTTATTATATTGGATCTTATGAGTATCAATGGAAAGATGGTTGGCTTGGTTCACCCTTATAAACTTGTTATTTAATGATGTGTTAAGTGTTGATGCTTAATTTGGTCATCGAAAAAACAACATTTGTAACCCCGTCGACGATGTTGTGTAATAAAAGTTGGAAATGGAACCTGCTGCTTAATACCTTTATTATATTAAATTAACGTATTTTTATGATTTTTATAATCAATTTTACTAAAATTAGATCCGATTCATTTATTTTAAAGTTGGGTGTATCAACCCTAGATCTTGGGAGGAACTTATTGGAGTCAAATTTTTAAGTGTTGGAACATCTCAATCCATCATATTTACCCCGATTGGATGAATATTTTATTTTGAAGTAAATGAATGAATAAACATGACAAAAATTAACTATCAAAATCAAACACACAAAGAAATACAAACAGCTTATGAAAATGGCAAGGTGTAACATTTAGGGTAACATAATAAACAAGAGGATAATAACTTATAAAAAAAATGGTCACTCCGACGGGTCGTTACATATGGACATGAACCAAGATATTCAATAAGAAAAATGTTTGAATACAAAATAGTTATTGTGCAGTTTTTTTTTTTTATGTTTCTTTGTATAATTTTCTAACGATCTCTCTATGTTAATGTAGGTTGCACGAAGTAACAATAAGAATATAAATGTAACTAACAAGTAGAGAAACTTAAAACTATTGAAAAAGGGGTCAATAAAACTATGCACTCAATATTATGTTTCGAGAGTACTCTAGTGGGGGAATAGTTTCAAAGTACAATTAAGATGAGACCAAGAATGAATACATCAAAAATATTATGATAGCATCAATATTCCAAGAAGAACACTAAAGTAAGGCACCCATTTGGGATGTTTTCGAAACTACATGCAAATAAGTTCACATGATATGACTTCCACTTGGTCATTTTGGAAATCACACACAAGCTATGATTAAGCAATATGACTAAACTAATTATGTATTATAAGGATGTAAGAGAGCCTCTAAACTTAGAACCACCAAAAGAAACCGATAGGTAGTGATGATCTTTTACTCTCCTTTCCTTCTCAATTTAAAGATAATTAGGATCCCTTAGGACGGTTGTAGGTTCCCTAACTAATAACTAGACTCCACTGCAACCTAATACAACAATGATGTTTCCAATTAGTCATTCTACCTTGGATAATCTATTCCTAATGTTGAATTCAAGAATGTGCTATCAAATTATCCATTTTACCTATGGAAACCATGTTTTCCTTTCGTTATTTGTTCTTTAATTCTACCCTCAATTGAATATTGGAACCCATCATCGCTATCTTTATGAATGTTGTTGACTTCTTCAAGTAAGTTTCCTTATTTCTGTTATCGTTATTGTTAGTATCCCATTCTAGATTTTGGTGGCTCCAAGGAAAGCGACATGAATCACTAACTTGGGTATTTAAATTTAATTGTATTGAATTTGATTGGATTGATACTATAGCTCCTCTTTGTTTTCCCCATTCCACTACACAATTCCATTTTCCACAATCCTCATTTTTCTTACTCCTACTTTTCTTTCACCACCCATTTCATTTTCAAACTATTTTTTTTGTGGTCGTGGAGCTCAAATATGAAGTTTAGGTAGTGCATGTCGGTTTTGGGCTTCATATCTACCACAATGGTACACAACCGAAAATCAAAATGTTTATTAATAATAGTGGAATGTCGTTGATGGTTAGGTAACCGTTTCATTAACAACAAGACAAAATGCATTGGAAATGGTCATCACAACCCCACCTTTTCCATATGGTCTAAAGAATTGTGAATTTATTTTGGTAATAGTGCTTAAAATTATTGCACCGAGAGGCACTTTCTACAACTCAAGTGAGTGAGATGTGTCCCTTTTGTCACATGTCGGCTCAAACAAAAGTATTAGAAAGAAAAATTATAAAACCAAGAACATATAAAATCTAAATTTAAATTAGTTAAGCTGTGAAACACGTCTATATAAATATATATCAAATTTCGCTATAAAATTCGGTTGACTTCAAACCTAAACGATTTAAGTAAATGTTCATTATTAGTTTTAGAGAAAAGCGTATAATTTCTATAAAAATTTGGATAAATGTTTAAAATGTTCATTAGATAGTAAAATGTTTTCAAATTCCAATTTGATTTGGAAATCTGGATTTTAGAATTCCGCATGGGTTATTTTACTCATTAACTATCGTGAATATATGCTATTAGTTTTAAAGGAAAACAAGTAAATAATATTTTCTTAAAAACGTTTGGATATATGTTTAAAATTTTCATTTGATGGTAAAATGTTTTCAAATTCCAATTTAATCTCGAAATATAGATTTTATAATTTTGAACGGTTATTTTACTCATTAAATAGGTTAAATAGTAATTATTAGTTTTAAACAAAAATGAGTAAAGTAATATTTGGAAAACTTTTGATTATATGATTATTATATGTTTAAAACTATAACGTATTTTTTAATTTCCAATCCAATAAATATGGGATCTAAATCCAAATATTAGTCAACTCATTCTTCTTGTGGACTTTAAGTTATTTTGAAATAGCTTTAGCAACGCGGCTATTCCCTTCCAAGTAGGAATATTTATTAGACAATTTTTGTAAATTATTATACACTAGCTTATATCCATCTTAACTTTGGCTCTACCAAAAGCCATCAAATCTCTTCAAATGCAAACTTTTCCTCAAGTTTAGCACTTTAAAATGGGTTTCCACCTTCATATATTTTATCCCTCTCTGCGCTTGGTAGAGCCATAGTTAAGATGGATCTATATTGGTGATATACTCCAACATACACAAGCATTATAAAACATGTGGTATGAAACCATGATTACATTCCATGCCACAATGAATGGGGAGGATGTAACCAAGAAATGATAATGATCAGCATGGTAATGACACATGAGGGAAATCCAAGGATGACACTTACAAGTGCCTGTCAGATTTGGAATTTAATTTTCCACACATATTGTCGCAATTCCATTTAAATTTGCACAATTGTAAAACATTATGAAACTTTACATTAACTACATTGTTGTGAAAAATGTTGATGGTTTCTTGACAGGTGTAATTGGTAGAACTTGGTTGGAAGAAGCGGTCAAACGAAGACCATATCTCCGACTACAAATTTATTTTTTAGGTGGTGCCAGATCAATTTTTTGTTTGATGTGAAGGCATACCATGGAAACATTGCCCTTGAACACTCTAACGATAGTTTTCATAGAAATGATGACTCTAACATTTTAAAATACCTAGTACCAAGGTTGTGGCAAGTGATTTATCACTCACATGTCTAAGAAGCACATACTAGAGGGTTCTGTGCTCTCTAGAAGTAGAACAACAGTGCTATGAGTGTATGATATGAATCAATATAAGTGGTGAGACTATGAGGGTTGTCTTTATAGAAAATACGGTGGACATTAATGATATCTAGTTCTAATATGGATCCTCTCCATTTCATTAATGACTTAGTGGAGAGGTTAGGGCATGGAAGATAGAACCAATAGTTATAACAAATCATGCAAGGAGTTATAACAAAGCACTTATTGCATAAGCTTAAAGTCATTCCTTGATCACATGCTTGAGTTGACATTTCAATTTATTGATCATGATCTTGAGTTTATTGTAGAACTTACGAAGTTAGGGGGTAGAGGATTATAGCCCCCATTTAATACTATTTCCCCTCCTCCTAATTTTGTCCTTGCATTTTCTCAAATGTCACCTTGATAAGTCGATAACGTGTCTACCCCATTGTATCTCCTGCCCTTCCCACCCTTTGATTAACTTTTGATACCCCATTAAAGAACATCAAATGTTTCCTTTTGCTGAAACTTTCTATTCCTTAATTGGATATTCCATTTATTGTGCTGCTTGTGTTCCCTTATTTGAATTTTTGGTTAGACTGTTCCAATTGAGATTAACTCCCTTATCCAAATATGCTCTTCTTTCTCATATTGAAGCTATATATTTTTGTTGTATACTCTTTATCTCAAATAATTGTCCTCTCTCTTGGTTTTCCACTACATTTGGGAGGAAGGATTCTCATCTAAAAATTTGCTCAATTTTCAGCTGACCGGATTTTCAAGCAAATATACTTAAGCATTTCTATCCACTCTTTCTTTTAGAGTTGCTTCAAGAGTAGAGATCCAAGATATTGTTTTCGTCCCTAGATCAATAAATGCATGCCCCCAAACGTAAGTTGTGAATCCACATTCCAAAAATCAGTGTGTTAGTTTCTTTTGCCGCAAAACATAATGGGCACCTTGATGGCCCAAGGATTTCTCTTCTTTTAAAATTCTGAAATGTTAGAGTTTTACCATGTAATAACATACAAAAAATTATATGTACTTTCAAAACAATCACCCCCTCAAAGATTCTTCCATATATCATACCTGGGAGGCAGATTATTTTTTGATTGCTTGAGGACGTATCCTTATTTTATAATGTAAGCACCTCCCTTTGGACCCCGACATCTAAAATCTTTAATTGGTTTCCTTAGGGAACAACTCCTTGAAGGGGACAAATTAATTATGCATATTGTTCCTTAAGGGGTTTTGGAAGCTGGAGCTACTTTTGTCTCATCCACTTTCCATTTTCTTTTGGTTGCCACTACGATAGTTGATCAAGAGTCTGAATTCCATTAGCAGGGAACCAAAATTCCCTTATTTCTTTAAGGTTTAGGTCGTTTAAGTGTTTCTAAATTCCTAAATGCAGACCTATTTTAAATGAAAGGAAAACTAATCTAAATGCAAAATGCAACCTAATCTAAGTGCAACTTAGTAGCATCAGAAAAACACTTCAATAGCTACATAAACAGTGTCAAATTTATTTAAGAAAAACCTATCTTAGGAGCGTCATTTAATATGAATATAAAGCACAAAATAACGATTTACTTGATGATTTTCTTAAAGGAATATAAGAAAACAAAAACAATTGAAACACAACAACATTTAAAGGATAAATAATAAACATTTAACATTAACGATCATTTTATATTGTCTATGCATCAAATTTTACAATAATTTTAGATAATCAAATATTAACCCCACATTCAAAGGTGTTAGTATAAAAAACCATCTTATAGGAACAATTGAATGTGAGAAACAGTTGCAACAATGATTCCTTGTATCGAAATTTCTCCATAACAAAGATCACATATTTTTGTGCATATCCAGAAATCACCCATGTCATCACCTCCTCCTCCCTACTTTTAAATACAAATGAAACAAAAAATTACATTATTCAAGAAGAATTATTTCCGTAATCTCTATGGAGACCCGCTGATGCAGGAGCATTAGTCCTCCGATTCAAATTATGAGTGTCAAGTTAGACCTAGAGGTCTTGACATTAGCCCAAGGAGGGGCCATTGTAAAATCTCATGTACAAAGTACTTTATTTTATAGTGATGATAGATAGGGAATATGTTTAATGGTTAGGTGTTAATGAGTAATGAGTTATGTTACCTATCCTTGAATTGGAGGGGTGACTCCAGTCTAGTAGTTCAATGAGTCATAAAATATATGAATGTAGTTTTCCAAGAATAGAATTAGTGGCTGATTTATAGGAAATTTTCACCCCTAACAAACCCTTCTCTTCAGTACCTAACGTCTCCGGGCAGCCATGTTCACCTCTAGGCAGCCTCCTGTTCAACTCCGGGTAGCTCCTCTGATTTTCTTCTGTGGGTAGCATTGAGGGTTTACCCTCTCCCATCCTCATGGGCAGGCCACTAGAGGGACCTCTCGGCACCCTCAGGAATCCTGTAACAGGCATACCCGTGAATATTTGTCCCACGGCCAACCCTCGGGTAGCCTACGGGCAGACACTAACAAGGTTTTTGTGGCCTCACAGGCCCTCCGAACAGCTTGTAAGCATACCCGTGAGGGTCCTGTAGTAGCTCGGGTCTGCACAGGCCCTTAGGGAAGACCACGAGCAGAGGGCCAACCCAAAAGGTCATGGGCTAGCTTCTATCCCTTCAGGCAGCAGAGCTGCCACACAGGGCAGTTGAGTAGACAGTTGATGGGCAGGTCAAAACAGATGACGAGCAACAGATTTGTCCGGACGGGCAAGTTTTGGGTAGAGACTGAGATCCAGGAAGGTGTATGGCTGAGTAGACAGGAAAGGATAGAGATCATATTTGGGGAGTTGACAGTATTTCCGGGAAGGAGAGAGAAAAGGGCTACAAGCCCTAATTTCTGGAAAATCCCTAATTGGGCATTTTTTATGTAATTTGGAAAAGTGATCTTCTAGTATTGTGGTTAACCCTATTGGGGTTTGTGGAACTTTTTGAATAATTTCAGTCATCTCATTTACAAGATGAGTTACTAATGTTTTGGGGGGTTTTTGTCCTTTAAAGGTTTCCTGAGTAAAAAACTCTTGTGTCCATTGTGTTGATGTGATAAATGTTATTTTATTGCACTTGTCATTTGTTTAAAGTTAGTCTGCAAATTTTTAAATATTCATGCTAATGCTAAAATTCAACATCTCCAACCACACAAATAACCAATTAAAACTAGTATCGTAACAATATGATATGTAACTAAATTGGAAATTCAAATTCTTGAATCATTAAGATGAATGTTAAACAATCACGACTACAATCTATGCGCTATGCTCAAGTATGTGATTATTCTTTTTTTTTTGTTTGATTAAATAGAGAAATAAAACAATTTGTATTGATTGTTTAACCGATTCTTTTTGTATTTTGTATTTGATTCATTGGAGAAATAAAATAATTTGTATTAAATGTTTAACCATGGTAACATAAATTCACATCATACAAAACAGAGTTATAAGACACTACAATATCATGTAGTTCCCTACAAAATGATCTGTCTCCACTATTACTATATTGGTTGATTGTTCTTCCTAACTTCTTTTCTATGAAACATCAAATCCCTACAATGATAGTGGAACTTGTTTCCCTTGTTTCCGCTATGGCTTAATTTGCTTTCTTCGTTCATAGGGTTAGGGTTTTATATGTTGTATCTCTCATTAGGGTTTAATTCGACCTACAAGGAATAATTGGACAGTTTTATCAACACATTTTTCACAAATGCAGTTCATTTGGGGAAAACAAACCACTATTACACATCTATGAGCTCTAAAAAGGTCTTAGCATTTTCAGGTTTTAAGGCCTTAGACTTTCAATGGTGGCTATTCAATGCAACCTGGATGCTCTTTTATTCCTTCCACAAAATATTTGATGTTTCACTCATCTCTAATTTATTTTGTTTACTATAATCTAGTAAATCATTGGCAAGCAATCAGAAAGATGACTTACTCGTCCAGTTCGACTCAAATCCAGAAGTCGATTGATGAACATTGACCTCAAGATGGACGGTTGGATTGATTTCTGCACGGTTCTTGCATAGGATATCATGAGTTTAAACCCCTGAGCTCATCGTGGAAACCAATCACCTCTTTTCTCTTTATCTCAGCCCTTGCAAAATGTGATTTTTTAAAACCTATGTGTCATCCTAGGCCTTACGCTTATTGGTATTCACCTGTGCCGACTGTTCCCCTATATCATTTTTGGCAGCAAGAATCTCCTCAAAAATAACACTTGCAACGGGATTTGAAGACTCTTTCCATAATTCAGTCATACCTTTCAAAGATGCAATCTCCATGGGATCTGAATCCACCTTTGGCCGAGCAGGATCAGTAACTATGTTACTATATAGCACAATTCTGTGCAATTTTTTGTTTGCAATGCCTTTCATATATCGGCCCATATCTCCAAGTTCGGCGAGATAAATTCTGAGCAGGATGGGGACACTCATACTCCTTTATGATTTTATCCAATGCTTCCATTTCAGATTTTTATAAGAACAGTGTACGAATGTTAACATGTCCATCATTCCAATGTCACCTCACCTCATGCAGAATCAATCACACTATAAAATTTTGAGCACTAGCATTTCTCAATAGTTCCATTCTTAAAGTTATCTATATTGCATTGATCGTTTCCTTCATCTCAAACTCGGAAGCAAGTCTCCTTCTTGCAAATTTAATGAGTTCCTCTTTTCTGTCAGGAACAAGTCATCGACATATAATAGGAGCCTCATTGGTCTTCCACTTTCAACCTTGAAGTAAAGGTTGGAATTCGCTTTACTCTCAGTAAAGCCTAGAGCCATCAGTAAGCCGTCCATCCTGTCGTACCATGTTGAACCTCAGGATCTTCTGCAATTACTCCCTTTGAAGCGGAGCATCATTCTCCCTCTGTGTTCCGTACTCTAAGCACTGAAACATTTTGTACTAGAGTGACAAGTAGCTTCCTCTGCCACTAATATTCAATGTATCCATCTAGGGTCATTGGATACCAAGATCCTCTATCTTGAACCTTTTCAAAAGTTCTTCTCGCACCCATCTATGAGCTTGTCATCTTCTTCAAGCTCCTCATGTATGTATTATCCCATGGGTGTCTTCTGAGCTCGTACAAGGTCTTCTTTAATTTGCACACATGAGTATTCCTATCATGTGCCTCAATTCCCACTAGGTGCAAATGTCTCTTCGTAGTCTATGCCTTCTTTCCGTGAGAATCCTCATGCTACGAATCCTGCCTTGTATCCCATGATGTTTCCATCTACTGCATGATGGAACTACGAACTTCCCTTTAGGTCTCGATAATGCATGCTAGACATCATTCTTCATTTTGGATTATTAGAGTGAATCTTGAACTGTCGTCACGTGTTCTTCAGAACAAGTCTCATCCTTCTTTTCTTGTAGGCGATTGTACACGATCTTTCCTACAAGTCAAATGCATTTGTATGATTAGAAACATTTCATAAGGAATATTCATAATGGAAAATTCTTATGCATAAATATATGATCATGCAACTATTTTAGACAATACAACATTCATCCATATCTCACGAAAACTTTCTAGATTCCTTCCATCTCTACCAGGACAACATTGAGATTGTGCACTAATCCAATATGTTAGCAAAGAGGTTTCATTCTAGATAAGTAGCAATGGAGAGTTGTATAACACCATGAGCTACTTACCTATCGCATGCATATTAGTAGTATATTGTCATTAATGCAAACATTCTATCATGCATAATACATCAACTGAATATAAACAAACGCATAACAAAACAATATCATGAAATGACAATTGAATACTTATCTTTATTTGTTTTGTGGGTAGACTCCATCTTTCAGCTTCATCATCTTCTTCATTCATAACAGCATCATTTCTTATCCAAATGCTCAAGATGGATAAGAGGCTCTTCAAGATTTGAGTTCTTCATATTCCTCATCGCTTGAGGTATCTTCTTGGATGGTGAGAGCTCGATCTTCAGTTGCTCCCATCTTGTCTTCTCTTATTATGAGTCGAGCTTCTTCTTCTTCCCAAAGTCTATTGAAATTAATCACTTCCTTCTGGCACACATTCCTCGAATGAATGAATCCCATGATCCTGGGAGGCCATTCAAGGTGGTTATCACAACTTCTACATTATCCACTTCTTCTTCTACCGCTTCAAGTTTTTCGTTGATTTGAGAGACCCTTGTAAAGTATGACTGTATGGTCTCTCCATTCTGGATCTTCACATTCTTCAACTGGTTTCTTAAGGTCATCTTCTGATTTATGTTCTTCCCTTCAAATAGCTTGGTCAAGGAATCAAACATCTCTTTCGGTGTATTTAGGGAAGAAACTTGTGGTATAAGGTGATCCGTGATTGAATCAACAATGATCTTCTTGGCCTTGACCAATTTCTTCTTGTGTAAGTCTTTTAGCCTCATCTCCCTCTAGAACTGGAACCTCTCTACTTATGTATGTGTAGAATTCATTTTCTTCAAGAACTAGTGAGATCCAATACTTCCATGCTTGGAATTTGTCAGTTTCAACATACTTGTCATCAAGTTGGTGTGACTAGTCATTTAGAAATGAGAAACTCAAATGTAAATAGAAAAATATTAGATCTTACCGATTTGAGGTGTCCGTCCTGGTTCCGAAGCCAGCTGATCTAGGGTTTGTCAGAGAAACCCTAATTTTCAAAACTTGGAATCTTTCAGATCTGATTGTATAGAAATATAGACCTCTTCAAGGCGAGCTGTCCAAAGTAATCCTTTTCTGAAAATAGTGGAGGGAAGCTCCCGGAACAGGAAGCCCTAGTTTACCATTTTTATTCTGTAGAAAATGCCTGATATTGTTTCTATAGTATCTTTGTAATTAATGGTCCTCCATCTCTGAAATTTCTTACTGAGGTAACCTCATCTGTCCTTGTTCCAACAGCATAGGTTTCATAAGAATTGGATTCAGCAATTGGGACTTATGAGCGTTTTCCAAGGTGACATGTTTCAGGACTCTTCAGCGTAGTGAAGTTGTATGGACTTCCACATGTCAGTGTTTCATCTTCGGAGTCTAAAAATGTTACCACAGAAAGTACAGTCTGTTCCCTTTTTGGAACATCTTGATAAATTTCATTTGGGCCTTCGCATCCCAAGGTATAGCAATTCTCCCCAGGTGTCTTTTTTGGGGAGGAATCCTCGGAGAGGTTGGAACATTAACTTGGACGAATCATATCTCCTATAATATAGTGAAGAGGAGGATGAAACTTGTAAAAAGTGTACATCAAGAATTTATCTTTGACCTGTGAAAGTTTCAGCACCTAATCCTTCTCCAATCTCAATATATAGCGAATCTACCAAAACTATCGGTTTCAGTGTTTTAGGGTTTTTCAAGCCCGGGATCAAACTAGGGTTTGACTTTCCTGGAGTTTCACCCAACCAAAAATATCGACCCAGGTCTTTAAAATTTGATTTTGATGAGGAGATAAATCCTATGCCGGGCTCACTCAAAAATTCCTCTTCTGTAAAAATCCCTAATTTCCCGCACCAAAAACTGAAAATGCCCGCAATCAAATTCCGCTTCGATAGAAAGATGCGCCCTTCAATGGAGAGTTAGCCTAGCATCCTTTTGCTGATGGATTGTGGAGAGAGACCCAAAAATTAATAATCCCTAGCTTCTACAGTTGCACGGTGTCTTATTCTCATTCTAGCTTTGATACCATGTTAGATTTTTATCATTTAAGCAATATGATCTTAGGAACTTAACAAAGAGAATAACATGCACAGCAAAAATCACAAGAGACAAGAGACACAAATAATTTTCCTCAGGGAAACCATAAAGGATAAAACCTCGCAACTTCCTCAAAGATAGAATGAGCACCAATGGCAGCAGTAAAACCCAAAGACAGAAAATATGATCTCCATAGTTGTTCTCTCTCTCTCTCACTTGAGAGAGCTTCTCCTCTCTCACTCATGCACCCCAGTGAGTGAGTGAGTGTGTGATAAATAGAGAGTCTCACTCTATTTATATTCTTTCGTTCACTTAATATTTGACTCTATTATGTAGGCTCGAGTAATCCTAACTCAAATATGTAGACTCGAGTAACCACAACTAGGGTACTAATGACCTGACTTACATTAACTCACCTAGGGCCGACTTCTCTAGGAGAGTCTAATAACCCTAGTGCCCCACAACTGCGGGGAATTTAACCCTTGAACAATAAGGAGGGTTACCCTCTATGAATTTACATGACTTTTTTACATTATTGAATCTCCCGATAGGAACATCGGGGTATGACATGACTCTATTACATTACAGATACTTCCCAAAATAAACATCGGGGTACAATACATAAAATATACAAGTGAATACATTTCGAAGTTACAAATACATCAACAAACTATAGTATTATCCCAAGCTAGGACTGAGTCTCAAGACACTCAAATTTGAGGACTGACGTAGACATTTAACCATGTGAAGAGCAGTTAGAAGTGCCCAGATTTGCATCAATATTTTCTCATTGGACAGATGTTGACTCAGATGGATTATTTACATGATCATGACTCAACTTATATGATATTGTGTTCTGGTTATCATTGCTCTTATACTCATTTTGTGACATGTGTTATCATTTATTATCATGATCTGGCGGTCATATAAATATGTGGAGTTGGATGTATTGATCTCCCTACTCAAAACTGGAAGTTGTTGATCTATACTCATTGGTTTTACCCTCCTTATAAGGGAGAATAGAGGTAGTCATTCCCACCATACATTAGCTTGCTAGTGTTGGTTTGATTATTTATTGTCTCCACCCATCCATTACCTTCAATTTGTATTTCAACCTGACTTACTACTTGAGTTGTGGCATGGAGGACCTTTCCCCACTAGAGCCTTTGTTGGACAAGCCTACCTGTTTATTTGTGTCTTGGCTCTGAGTCGCCTAGAATGTGTTTGCTTACCTGAAACAAGTAGCGCTGCCATCAATACAATGTATTTGGAAATAAAATGAATATCTTATAAAAATATCATTCATGAAAATTAGTGTTTTTCAACATACGTGAATGCAAGGCCTAATGAAATTGGCTCTCAAAAATATTGCAATGAAATATCTTAAAACATTCATGAAAAGTAGTGTTTTTTGACATACATGAATGCATAAAGCCTAAATGATAAAAGTCCGTATAAAAATACGTGGACAAAGGCTATGGAAAATCAAAGGCCCCAAAATCAATGGTTCCTAAAAGTTATATATAAAGATTGATGGCCTTACTTGTATTGAGTTGGATTGTGAGCATTTGTCAAGGTGAGTAAGCACCTCTGAAGTAGTTCACCCATTTGTGAGGCACTGCCATCCCCTTTGTTGTTGTTTGTTCGGCATATGGCTATAGTGAGTATCCCCTTTCCATATCCAAAGTGTCACAGTGTTGAGTGGGCGTTCTTCCTTTGGCCTAACCTTATGAATTTCAGCCTTCACCCTTTGGTAGCAAATTGACTACAACTATGAAATGAGTATAGCCTTGAAAGTCTAGTCTGAGTTATAATAAATAAAACCCTATATATGTATTTGGTTAATGTACTGCCAGTGAAGTGATTGATACTTGTTATGATTGTTACTTAAATTATTTGTAGAGCATGTCTTAGCCTTTTAACACTTGTAGCAGATGGATGTCAGCCTGAGTTACATTATTGGTATCTGGTCATTTACAAGTTATTATTTTGTCTATTTGATATTGTAGATGATCAGGCAAAGACCTGGAGAGGGTATGAGTATTATATAACTTATATAGATTAGGATTCTTTGAGTCCAGTGAGACAACTTGTTTTCAGTTTCGAACACTTACAGAGATGGTCAAGATCATTTTACCCTTCTGGTGTAATTTTGCTTCACTAGATGGCAGGTCTGAGTAGGGAGATGATTTTGTTGGATCTCCTAGGGAGCTATATGGGGCATAGGGGATCCATCCACCTAATTGTACCATAGTAACCCCCTTCCTAGAGATCTTAGCGGGTTCAATTGGATAACACAGGCACCCTAGGAGGCAGTTTTTAGCACTTCACATTTCCTGAGACAGATAAAAATTAACTAAAATGGCCACTGAAGAATTCGATTTGGGATACCGAGGCAAGGAAATGGAGTGGGATGAGTTCTGATGATGAGGGTGATGTTTTCCACTTCTTCTCCAGCAATTGCAGCACTTGGATGGGCCCACATCTATTTTTCAAGCATATTATATTATTTTCAAGAGCTTTTGGAGGCTCACGATTTCCTCAAGGAGGCACAATTTCACATTTAAAAAAATTATATTATTTTTATTGTTCCATGGGGACACCCAAAGGGAATTAGTTAACACTCCATGGACCCAGTATGTGCTTCATTTATATAATTTTTTTGTTGAGTGGGATCCCCTCTCCTAGGGTGATTTAGTCCACTTTTATATTATATTATGGTATTGATCCATGTATTGTATGTTGAGCTCATCTCAATCGTTGATTAAAACATTTGTATCTTTTAATATTAGCCACCCATTTGAAAAGTGGTTAGGATTTTGGTTCTCTCATTCCTATTTAAAGGAGAGATCTTCTCATTTGTAAGGGGTCTTTGGCTCTTGGATCATGATAATAGAAAAACTTTTCTTATGGATATTTCTTGGATCTCCTTTGCATATGGTGTTCTTAGATGGTGATCGAAAAGTATTTTGCTTCCTAGCATTCGGGAAATTTTTGTCAGATCTATATATTTTTTTCGGGAATCTTTGTCTTATCTACAGGAGGGCGACATCAGCTTGGGTGTTTTTGCAGGGGTTCCTCAACTCGCTTGTATTGGCTTCGCTTGTATGAGGGGGTTTTCATTAGTGTCATTGCAATCTATGATTTCTTCTTGCTATTTTTTTGTAGCATCTTTATTTTTCTCATGATGCAGCAAATATGATATGGTTGACGTTTGTTGTGCAGGAGAGAGGGCGCATTGACTTCTTGGAGAAAAACCTTAGACATAGAACTCGCTCAAAGCTTCTCAAATTGATTGGGATAGTAGGGATCATCATCATCAAGGAATCTACAAGGTTTTCCACGTAAGATCTATAGGTTAGTACCTTTCTTCCATATCTCAATCCATTGGCATCTGCTTTCTTCATTTTCACATAAAAATCCCATAATAATAAACAAAACTAAAAAATAGACCGCTTGATCTCTAGCCAAAGCACTGCTGGGTTTTGTAGATCCGGTCTTCCCCTCACCAAATATTCCTCAACGTTGAGCTAGAAGTGGTTGGTTTGCTTTAGATTTGAAAATTTGGCCTCCCAAACCCTTAGCACTACCCATCAAGCTGCTGGTTTTTCCCATGATCTGACTTTTCCGGCAAAATACCTTTTTGGGTTTGTAGGTCGAGGTATTTCCCAGGTGTGTCTCCTCCAATTCTAAGCAGATAGTGACTCCATTGTCCTAGATCTGATAGGAACTGATCTCCAACCCCAGCGCTCCCCCCTCTTTTGCCTGTTTTTCTATGTTTTGACTTTATCATGGTAACTCGGGTACTTTGATATTGTCATATCTTTCATCGAGTCTATCCATTAGTACTAGATAGCCCCAATCCTGTCCTTTCCCTCCCTGCATTGGTCACATTTCCCAAGGCAACGAGTATCTTTACCTGTTGCTAGTACCTTAACCTCGGATCTAATATTTACCTCATAGGTCACCTGTGTCGCAACTTGGCTTGAATCTCACACTTCCTAAACCCTAATCCAAAGCCTTGGTTCACCTAGTGACATCATCCATATATCTAGGGTTTCCATTACCTTACACCTTATGTACCTCAAGTCCATTTGATATGATCTGGTATCTAGGTTTGATATCTCATGTCGGGAGTAGATTCAGGTCTCCCCCTTTGTTGTATTGGGCTAAGATAACATAAAGCGAAGGCTGCCTCGATTGTCATGACAACCATCCATTTGGGAGTCGAGGCAATATTGGTTCCACCTCCTTAGTTTTTGGTCCCTCTACCATCCATCCTGGATCCATGTCACATAGGCAACTACAAGGTTGGTGATAAAATTTTGGTGTCATTGCCGAGGAGGTAGAGGCCTACCTTGGTTCGACATACCTCACCTTTCCCTATGACATATCTCTTTTTGGTGAATTTCTTGAGTGGTTCACCTAGCGAATCCACAACGCAACACCACTGAGAAGCGAACCCATCCCATAAATCATAATGAATTCAGATATATTTATCAGATGCATGAAGGAATTAAATAAAAGCATAAATGATCTTGAAAGGAAATTAGACTATGGGTATGAGGATGGTCTTGAACATGATTATGGGTATGAATATAGTTATCACAATCTTTATGATACCCCTCAATTTCCTCACCCACGTAATAAATATTTCCCAACCATCCCGATTGGACTAGTAAACCAGCATCAAGTGAATTATCCTTGTAATCCTCTTCATCAATGTAATACAAGTTTTGTCGTGACTACCCCTAATGAACCTGTAAGTCGACATGAACCTAGGAATCAGTCCTAGTCAAAGCCTTAGAGCCAAGTAACCAGAGTTGTTAAGAAACAAGACAAACAATCTCCTTTTGACTTTTCTGAAATACCGGGGGCACCTCATCCTATGCCAAATTATTATAGTAGGAGGTTTCCCCAGTTTAAAGGAAATAAGGATATATCTATTGAAAGTCATTTGAATATTCTTTGGGATTACATGAAAATTAGAGGTGAGGATAATGAAGATGTTTATATGCGAGCCTTAGGAGAATCCTTGCAAGGGGATGTTCAACTATGGTTTGATCATTTAGCACCAAAATCCATCACTGGGTATGACATGTTCACAGATCTGTTAATAGATAAGTGGGGTAGGAACATTGATAGTTTTTTATAGTGTGAATCTAGCAATGATTATAATCACTATATTGGCAATTTTCTTTCTCAATTAGATCATTCCTCTCCTAAAATGTTCCAAATTATGAGCGTGCCTGCAATCCATAAGAATGTTACAGAGTACTTTGAGGATAATGTTTCAAAACCTCATGCTGAAACTAAGAGGGATATCAATCAAATCATACAAGATACTATGACATTATTACCTGAAGCAGTCACTGAGCAAATATTGGATTTAATCTATGGAAGGGAACCTAACAATCACCATCAAGAAACATCTATAGTTGAGCCTTCCATTTGTGAGTCCATTATAGAGCCTTTAAAAGAGCAACTCCATCGTCATTGCCTAATTGATGATAATTTGAGCTAGTAATCAAGCTATCCAAATTTGGATTCAGACTTTGTCTTTGTAGAAGAAGAAAAGGTTGAGATTAATCAAATGTCTGTTGAGGAGCAATCATGTGGTCACATTGTGGTTGAAGACTAAGTTTGTAAGGATGACTCCCTTTGTCTTTCACTGAGTTTGTACTGCCATCATATCCACTGGTTATTCCTTTGTCATTTGCGAACACCATTGACATCAATGACAATTATATACTTAGCAAGGAAATCTATATGTCTACTCTCCATTCAAGGTAATTTAAAGGAGTGAGGATCGTGGGAGCGAGAGCTACTGAATTCTCCATTTCACAACTGTATTGATCAACAAATCTTCAAAAATTATTTGAATGTACCTGCAAAAACATTGCAAAACACTTCAATTCACATTAGTTTAGCTCAAACACCGTTCACTTCGGCATGTGCACTTTCTCTGAGTACATCACACCTGGATAGACTTCTCTGGACATAATCCAAAGGGATCAATGCAAATTATTCTAGGAATCATGTGGAAACTCAATGGCTTCCCGTGCAAGCATGGAGGGATCAATGCAAATTATTCTAGGAATCATGTGGAAACTCAATGGCTTCCAGTGCAAGCATGGAAGTTTGTGAGGTTTGAGTTAGGCATGGATACCCACTTTGATACCATGTTAAATTCTATGAAGCATAGGATCATCATCCTGCATGAATTCAAATGAGAAGAGAATGTTGCAAAAGAGAGAGAATAATTTAGCATTGATTGTTCAATTAATCAAGACAAAATTGCACACACATGGAGACAAAATTGGAATAATATGATTATATTCATGAATCAATAATTAATATGGAATACACTGGTTGTAAATATAGGATAATTCGAATGCTAAAGATAGGATTCAAATCTACCAACTTAGACTGACTCTAGCGCTACCTCAGTGTAAAAAAATCACCATTGTATCTCACTAATGCAACTCCATATAACTAACTTATTCTACAATCAGTTAAATGATGAGGGTAGGTGAGAAAAGGAACCCACACTCCCTTCAATCATCCAAACTAGCACTAGGATAACTGACTATGATCTAACTGATAGTAATTGGAGCATAACTGAACACGAATGCTTACCTACAAAGGTCCACTAAAGGAGGCTACTAGTGGCACTCAGAGTGGGTTCCTCAATTATAGGGATTGGTCCATGGGGCTCCTAAACTCATGAAATCAAGTGCAGTAAGTGGTAGATGTCCCCTAGGTGTGTCCCCTATGCACTAGTGGAGTGATGAATACCTCCTAATCTAGGAAAATAGACAATTAGACTATGTGGTGAAAGGGAGGATTAAAAATCATCCTAACAGATATTGCCTGAACCACTTCCAAGTTCCAGTGGTGGATATCCAAGGAGGAGAGTTGAAATTCCCTTGTGCTAATAATATTCTAGTGAGTATCTATCTTGTTATTTTCTCCATGGTGGTGTACCTAAAGCTTGAATCAGTGGGTCTATGCTAGGAATAATCCTTATATTACCTCGGGTGATCTTAAGTTTGAATGGTGGAGCTTTGGTGGTGATATGTTCAATATAAAACCTGTTTAATGTTTAAATGTCTTAGCTCACAACCTTTTTTACTTTTTTTTGTTTCATTAGTCGATGCAATTAACGTTGATTTTTGTCCCTAAATGTAACTTTGTTGGGTTGCTAAGGTCGGCACAAACTACGCTCCATTTTGTGTACTTGATTTTTGGTCCTAAACTGCACTGAATGTTGCATCGAGTTTGGGCCCTGAATGTGCACACCCTAAGGCCAATATAAGTTCTACAATATTCTCTTGGTGCACAACTGTGATGTAACTATTATCATTGTTATGTATTACAAGATTCAAAGGAGGCCATGGATAGAGGACATCGACATCATAGAACTACTAAATCAACTAGAGGAAAGTCGGCAGAAATAGATATTACAACAAAATCTGCAGATAAAATAAAGATAAGAAGACAAAGAAACCTCAACTAAAGGAGGAAAGTGCTTATGAATTTACAAATGCTACAACATAGAGGAGATAAAGCCATTTTTTTGTCCATGAGGTCTTTGAGGTCAAACTTATTGGTTTCAAATTTGCAAAAATGGTGATTAAATGTGATTCTATGATTAAGGTAAAAGTTTAAAATTTAGGATGGCCATGTAGATAGGGATGTTGGATACTTTTCTTGTTGAAATTTCGGCTCAATGTTTATACCCAGGGTCATAAAAAAATCGTTTCAAATCCAAAACATGATATCAATATGTCAAATATATGATTAAAGTGAGCCTTTTGTGTTGGACAGCATATTAGTTGAAATGATATAATTGGTGTACTAAACATTAATGACTATGGTGTGTATTACAAGGGCCCAACGAGGCCATGGCAACAAATCATGTCATATCTTGTGAGGACACAATGCTTGACCTAGGACATCAGGCACTCAAATTTTGACTTGACTTTGAAAATATTCATTTGATGACATTTGTGTGATACATCCATGTTTTTTCAATCGTGAATTAAAATAATGCATGTAGTTGATTATGTTAGATGGATATTGGAACGAATGCAAAGCATGAGCATTCAACTAGTAAAAGAAAAATATATGTATGCGAACATGGACCTAAAACTCTTAAATCATGTAGAGGACAATGGGTGGAAGAGGAAATGACAATTGATACTAAATACACAACAAATGATTGCACTAAACAAGAGGTTGGTCAAAACTATAGCACATGGGATGAAATACTTTGAGAAAATTGCCATTTGTGGATGTTCTGTGTGTCATGGAAAGAAACAATTCAAATGATACATTGTAAAAATACATTACATAGATAATGAGCTTCCAATGGGCAGTATTCCTCCTATAATCAATTCAAATCCCATAGTAATTGTGGTTAGGAATTTTCCAATGTGATATAACTAATATTTATAATTCTTTTAAACATTGTTTTACATTATTTAAATGATTTTTATTTATCTTAATGAGTACTTGTAGGATAACACTATTGGTTTAATGTTTCCTCTTGAACCAAATTCCATCCTAGAGGGTGATCATTATTTATCAGATGATACAACCAACAAAAATATGTGCACATATTCCAGGTCGGAAGATGAGGAATTTATGAAAACAAGTAGCACTAGAACAAGAACTAGTTTAAAGATGCATAATTTGCATAAAGACAAGGGGAAGGTGGAGTACATACCCTATGAGAATGAATGTGATGGAGATGACGACATTCCCCTGAATTTGAGATCAATTTACAAAGATACATTTGATCATCAACTATATTTCACTTGGCCTAGTGATCAACAACTGCCTACAGTGTACGAGGTGTTTCAATTTTAGGGATACAACTACATGATACGACCCTCCAATATTCATGGAGAGAATCTAGGCCTTTTTATTGTCCAAAATGTACATGTGGCATCAAAACATAGAAAAAAATCACAACAAACCACTAGGATATTAATGCCATATTATGGTCCATCAAATTGCAGTGGTGAATGGAGAAGGATAGCAGAATATAAGCCTTTGATATCAGCATATGGTCTAAATTAGAGTATGTATACACATCATCTCCAACTTGAAAATAGAGAAGAAATGAATAGAGATCATCCTATGTATATAGATGGACGTGCATACACACACATAAATTTTGCAAGATTTATAAATAATAGTAAGGGAAGGGACCCTACTGTAAGACCAAATTATCAATTTGTCGAGGTTATAAATGATAAAGATGGAGATATGGAATGAGATGTTGATAGATTGATAATGGTCGAGGATATTATGGACCTTAACATTGGGGATGAGTTAATGATTGATTTCCTCTTCTTAAAATGCACTCTTGCACAAGAAAAAAAGGAAGAACATGGTCTCGCTAAGGATGTTCTTAAGAGCAGAAAACCAAAGAATAATCAATGACTATGGACTGATGTTATAATATATGCTGTCAAAATTGTGTTTTATTTTGAATTATTGTATTAAAAATTTAGTACATCAATTAATGTTGCATGATTCAATTGATGTATATATGTTCGTACATTCTATATTTTATTTCTTAAGACATATTTGAGTATATTTCATTGAAATTGATACATTTATGATTTACACAATTGTTTCCAACATTAAGTAATGCTTGTGTTTGTTGATAGGTATAAGATATTTATGATACACCTACCAATACCCAAGACCGAACTGGGTTATAAATATTTGGACGGGTTGATGCAAACCACCCTTTAAACCATACCAGGGTGAAAAGAGAAACATTGAAGATAATACTACAAGCTAAGAAATTTGAAGAACTGATGAGATTAGCATACATCGATGACATGCCACCTAGCCCTAATGATACTGATTACAATGGAAATACAGTGCATGAAGAAGGATTGAATGAAATGCTTACACCATTCTTTGGGGATAGAAACAATGATGACAATAATGATCATATGGTTCACTCTAATGACGATAGAAGAGGTTATTACCACCAAGGTAATATTGATGACAACAACTTGCTAAAAGAATCAATCAAGCCAGCATCCAAGACACCCGTGTTCAAATTGGGTGCAAGCAGAACCTAAAAACTAGCATGCACCTTAATATTATTGGAAATCAAGTCACTATTTGGTTGGTCCGACAAATGATTCACTACCCTATTAAAGTAAGTTCAAATCTATTTCTTACTTTGAATTTACTTATACACCTAGTCGATGACATTGAATTGGCAGGTATCATATCAACGAGGTGGATGTTTTTCTTTGAGAGGTATATGAAAACTCTAAAAATATATGTCCAAGAAAAGGTACGTCCAGAGGGTTGCATGGTTGAAGGGTATGTATTAAATGAATCTTTTTTCTTCCTATGTGAATTCCTTGGTAAGAATTTTGAAGATGGGCCACATTTCTAGGATGAAGAACGTGCATCATATATTATTGATGTAGAAAAACCACAATCTAATTGTGTTCAAGTAGAAATTGATAAGTAAATTCATTATCATTGTAGTTGTATTTATTGCAATCATTAATTTACTTTGTATTAATTTATTTGTCAAATTAACGATATGAATTTGGAGTTTGAAATAAACATATTGACATGTAAAAGGTGTAGATGAAAGTGTTATACTCAACAAGTTCATTCTATACCACAAGGACTTTATGAACAAATGGATTGATTTATATGATAAAAAAAATAGAAGAAATGTTATAAGTAAGGAGACAGTTTAAGAGATCGAATCCAATAAATACTCCACTTCCTATTGGTATGCTTGGGGAATGGGGCAAAGATTGCACACTAGAATGGGTTACTGAACAAATTCAAAATCAAATAGAAGACACAAGTATTGATTCAAACATAACAAAACATGAAATCAACATGCCTAGAGGATTTGAAAGAAAGGTTTAGTTGGAATTTTAGAAAATGTTGTTTCAAATTAGTTATGATACTATTAAGTACTTAAATATTTGTCATTCTATTTGTTTTAACTTAAATAAATGGCCTTTCGCATGTGAGTAAATATCCTACATTGTGGGCATATAGTCGACATTATCGTGTAGAAAGGGTAGATGTAATGAGATGATCCTTTAATTGTGGCATCATGGTTGATTTCAAGCAATTCATTCAAGCAAGCTCAAAAGATAAGAATACCATTGAAGGGAATCTACAATATGTTGGGAAAATCCAAGTAATTATTGAGTTGGATTACCGCTCTTTTAAATGTTGTATTTTTAACTGTAGATGGTATGAACCATTTGAGAGGACACGAAGACATGATACCCATAATGGATTGTTTTCTGTAGATTCAACAAGGTACCTACCAGAGGATAAGGAGCCTTATGTTATATCAATTCATTGGCAACACGTATTTCTTTAACTCAAACAATAAGCGGTACCATTGACAATTAATCTATTAATTAAAAGTTTATTGTAAATATGTGTGTGTGTGTGTGTGTGTGTGTGTGTGTGTGTGTGTGTGTGTGTGTGTGTGTGTGTGTGTGTGTGTGTGTGTGTGTGTGCATGAGTTTATTAATCAATAAATTCGTTATAATGATGTTTAATATATATATATGTCATTCATTATGTGCATGTACTTTTCTATAAAGATATTTTTGACCCAAAATGGGTATTTTTCATACATTATGATCCAAGACTGAGGCATGTATTTGATGATTCCTCAATGGACATTGAACAAAACAATAATAGCCAACAAAATGAAATAGAGGGATTAGATAGCATTGAAGAAATTAACATCCATGATGATGTTGAAAATGGTTATGTTCAGGCATAAGAAGGAAACATTACAAACTTATATGATCTTGTAGAAGACAAATATATGGATGGTACATAAAATGATGTTCCCAATATAGATGGTCTACAGTCAAGTTTCAGTGATTATGAAGATGAGGATTATGAAAATACCACTTTAATGGGATGGTGTAGGAAGAAAATTATTAAATAATTGAAAGAATGTATGAACATCGCTAATGATACACTGGATGACATTGTTACAGACAATACTGTTAATAAGTCTTCAAAAAATTTAGAATTATTTGTAATTTTTGTTTTAAAAATGATTATTCTTATGGTCCATGTTATGAATATTTAAATAATATATTTAATTATAAACAATAAATTATTAATTACTAAGGTGAAAAGGTGCAACCCTTCAGTATGCATGCTCAAGCCTTATAAAGGAAAGCCTTATTGTATTACTTTAGCATCTTCTATCAATATATTATAATTTTATTCTCAATCATGGAAGACAGACTTGCTTCTTAATTCCCCTACCGTACACATTTGTTCCATTTGGTATCAGAGCGGTTGCTCCTTTTTTGAGCTCAGATTCACCTCCTTGGCACCTTAAGCAATTCTCTCTCTTCCACACTTCACACTACACTTTCCACCTCTCCCCCATCACTGCACATTTTACTCTCGCTCCTCACGATGCCCAAACACTCCCGCGCTTTTTTCTCAAATCCCTCACACCCATACACTCTTCCTCACTTTACCCACCTCTCATCACTCCGCTATTTCCTCCCCACCTACACCTCCACCCATCCATTCAATAATTATATTTATATATTTTTTTTCTTCAACATGGAAGTCGGATACGCTTCTTGAAGTCAAACAACCGGATATGGTTGTGACATTGGTTCTTAATTCCCCAACCAGACACGGTTGTTCCAGTCCACACTATGAAATGCTTCAATATTATGTGTCGATAAAACTTACCTATTGCAACATCCTTATAGTGTTCAAAATTGGGTATGAATTGTTGGCAAAAAATATTAGGATTACTTGGAAATTAAGAGTTAGCATGGTTAATGGTAATTTATTGGTTGATAATGGATTTGAGGTGTTGTTATCTTATTGGTTAGACTCTGACTGAACTAGGACGAAGATCCTATTGAATAACAATACATTAAATATAATATATAAAAATATATAATTACCTATAGCGTATATGTAAAATAGTGTAAATCCAAACCATTAGACAAAATGTACGCAAAGTGGATTAGTGCATTTTGCATTAGGAAAAATGTAGATCCAAACCAATAGGTAAAATGTATGCAAATTTTGTTCATTATTTTATATTATAAAACTCATTGAAATATTTCATTAATCCCTTCACCCAATATAATCCCTAATCAATCAACCATTAACCCAATTGCATGTTGGACCCTATAAAATTATTTTGGGATGTGTTAATTTAATATAATCATGGTTTAATCATCATTGCGGGTGGTTATGACATTTGTTCCATTTGGACCGTACACATTTGTTCCATTTGGTATCAGAGCGGTTGCTCCTCTTTTGAGCTCGGATTCACCTCCTTGGCACCTTAGGCAGTTCTCTCTCTTCCACACTTCACACTACATTTTCCACCTCTCCCCCATCACTGCACATTTTACTCTCGCTCCTCATGATGCCCAAACACTCCCGTGCCTTTTTCTCAAATCCCTCACACCCATACACTATTCCTCGCTTTACCCACCTCTCATCACTCTGCCATTTCCTCCCCACCTGCACCTCCACCCATCCATTCAATAATTATATTTATATATATTATTTCCTTCAACATGGAAGTCGAATAAGCTTCTTGAATTCAAACAACCGGATACGGTTGTGACATTGGTTCTTAATTCCCCAACCAGACACGGTTGTTCCAGTCCACACTTTGAAATGCTTCAATATTATGTGTCGATAAAACTTACCTATTGCAACATCCTTAAAGTGTTCAAAATTGGGTATGAATTGTTGGCAAAAAATATTAGGATTACTTGGAAATTAAGAGTTAGCATGGTTAATGGTAATTTATTGGTTGATAATGGATTTGAGGTGTTGTTATCTTATTGGTTAGACTCTGAATGAACTAGGATGAAGATCCTATTGAATAACAATACATTAAATATAATATATATAAAATATAATTACCTATAGCGTATATGTAAAATAGTGTAAATCCAAACCATTAGACAAAATGTACGCAAAGTGGATTAGTGCATTTTGCATTAGGAAAAATGTAGATCCAAACCAATAGGTAAAATGTATGCAAATTTTGTTCATTATTTTATATTATAAAACTCATTGAAATATTTCATTAAGCCCTTCACCCAATATAATCCCTAATCAATCAACCATTAACCCAATTGCATGTTGGACCCTAAAAAATTATTTTGGGATGTGTTAATTTAATATGATCATGGTTTAATCATCATCGCGGGTGGTTATGACATTTGTTCCATTTGGACCGTACACATTTGTTCCATTTGGTATCAGAGCGGTTGCTCCTCTTTTGAGCTCGGCTTCACCTCCTTGGCACCTTAGGCAGTTCTCTCTCTTCCACACTTCACGCTACACTTTCCACCTCTCCCCCATCACTGCACATTTTACTCTCACTCCTCACGATGCCCAAACACTCCCGTGCCGTTTTCTCAAATCCCTCACACCCATACACTCTTCCTCGCTTTACCCACCTCTCATCACCCTGCCATTTCCTCCCCACCTACGCCTCCACCCATCCATTCAATAATTATATTTCTATATATTATTTTCTTCAACATGGAAGTCGGATAAGCTTCTTGAAGTCATACAATCAGATACGGTTGTGACATTGGTTCTTAATTCCCCAACCCCCACGGTTGTTCCAGTCCACACTTTGAAATGCTTCAATATTATGTGTTGATAAAACTTACCTATTGCAACATCCTTAAAGTGTTCAAAATTGGGCATGAATTGTTGGCAAAAAATATTAGGATTACTTGGAAATTAAGAGTTAGCATGGTTAATGGTAATTTATTGGTTGATAATGGATTTGAGGTGTTGTTATCTTATTGGTTAGACTCTGACTGAACTAGGACGAAGATCCTATTGAATAAAAATACATTAAATATAATATATATAAAATATAATTACCTATAGCGTATATGTAAAATAGTGTAAATCCAAACCATTAGACAAAATGTACGCAAAGTGGATTAGTGCATTTTGCATTAGGAAAAATGTAGATCCAAACCAATAGGTAAAATGTATGCAAATTTTGTTCGTTATTTTATATTATAAAACTCATTGAAATATTTCATTAAGCCCTTCACCCAATATAATCCCTAATCAATCAACCATTAACCCAATTGCATGTTGGACCCTATAAAATTATTTTGGGATGTGTTAATTTAATATAATCATGGTTTAATCATCATCGCAGGTGGTTATGACATTTTCTTGAGTCTTAATAAAACTCTCCCATACCATCAAGGCATGTGCCTATTCTAACCATGTAAAATTTCAACTCATACATACACTTTTCAAATAAATTTCAACGTTGGCCCCATTCACTCCTCATTGTGTTGGGTGGATGGATGACATTGGTGATGGGCATGTTGGAAGAACAATGACATTAAAAGCGAGTTATGAAAAAAAAATTATATGTTTGAATGAATAATGATGACAATGAGAGGTGCATGATGAACATTGATGGAAACATGGACGATCTTTTAGATAATTATGTGGGGACATCAGACATCTTTGAGTCTTGAAACCCTCCCATACCCTCAATACATGTGTCTAGTTTGACCATGTGAAATTTCAATGCATACAGTCACAGTTTAAATAAATCTCAACATTTTCCCCATTCACTGCTCGTTGTGCAATGTCAATGGATGGCATTAATCACTTAACCCAATATAATGACTAAGTCGTTAACCATTAAAAAAATTGCATGTTGGACCATATAAAATTATTTGGGGATGTCTTAACTTAATATAATCGTGGTTTAATCATCTCGAATAATGCCACAAGAAAAATGCAAAGACATGGAAATTGTCATCTTCATTAGATTTCGCCGCAAAGTTCGGTATGTCGGGTTTAATCTTTGTTGACATGGATGGAAAAATTAGTTCATGATGAATAATATGATGGTAGAGGTGATGGAAATGAAAACCAGGCTAGTGGTGATGATGATTATTATGATTTAATTAAGTATTAAAACCCTCCCATACGAGCAAGGCATGTGCCTAGTCTAACCATGTAAAATTTCATCGCATACAAACACATTTTAAAGAAATTTCAACGTTGTCCCCATTCACTACTCATTGTGTAGGTTAGATTGATGACCTTGGTGATGGTCGTGTTGGAACTCTCGTGACATTAAAACAGAGTTATGACAAAGATTCTATACGTGGGAATTCCAAATTATAACAATGAGAGGTGCATGATGAACGTTGATGGAAACATGGATGATATTTTAGAGTATGTGGACATCAGACATCCTTGAGTCTTGAAACCCTCCCATGCACTCAATTCATATGTCTAGTCTGACCATGTCAAATGTCAATGCATACAGTCATAGTTGGAATAAATCTCAATCTTGGCCCCATTCATTGCTCGTTGTGTAGGGTCGATGTATGACATTAATCACTTAACCCAATATAATGACTATGACATTAACCATTAAACTACTTGCATATTAGAGACTATAAAATTATTTGAGGATGTCTTAAATTAATAGAATCATGGTTTAATCACCTCGAATAATGCCACGAGAAAAAGGAAAAGACATGGAAATTGACATCTTCATTAGGTTTCGCTGCAAAGTTCGGTATGACGGGTTTGATCTTTGTTGGCACGGATGGAAAAATTGGTTCTTGATTAATATGATGATGGAAATGAAAACCATGATGGTGGTGAATATGATTATTATGATTTCCTTAATTCTTAAAACCCTCCCATACCATCAAGGCATGCACCTAGTCTAACCATATAAAATTTCAATGCATACAAGCACATTTTGAATAAATTTCATCGTTGGCCCCATTCACTGCTCACTGTGTATATTGGATGGATGACATTGGTGATGGGTGTGTTGGAATTCCCATGACATTAAAACAGATTTATTACAAAAATTCTATATGTGGGAATGGCGAATGATGACAATGAGAGGTGCATGATGAACGTTGATGGAAACATGGATGATATTTTAGATTATGTGGGGACATTAAACATCCTTGAGTCTTGAAACCCTCCCATGCCCTCAAGTCATGTGTCTAGTTTGACCATGTCCATTTCCAATGTATATAGTAACAATTTGAAGAAATCTCAACATTGGCCCCATTCACTGCTCGTTGTGCAAGGTCGATGGATACCATTAATCACTTAACCCAATATAATGACTAAGTTATTAACCATTAAACAAGTTGCATGTTTGACCTTATAATTTATTTGGGGATGCGCTAACTTAATAGAATCATGGTTTAATCGTCTCGAATAATACCACAAGAAAATGGCAAAGACATGGAAATTAATCTCTTCATTAGGTTTTGCTACAAAGTTTTGTATGTCAGGTTTGATCTTTGTTGGCATGGATGGAAAAATAGGATCATGATGAATATGATGATGATGATGATGGAAATGACAACCATGATGGTATTGATGATGATTATGATAATTTCCTTGAGTCTTAAAATCCTCTCATACCATCAAGGCATGTGCCTAGTATAACCAAGTAAAATTTCAACTCATATAAGCACATTTTAAAGAAATTTCAGCATCGACACCATTCACTACTCATTGTGTAGGGTGTATGGATGGAATTGGTGATGGGCATGTTGGAAGCCTTGTGACTATGAATGGGAATTAGGGCAAATATTCTATATGTGAGAATGACAAATGATGACAACGAGAGGTGCATGGTGAACGTTGATGGAAACATGGGCAATCTTCTAGATTATGTGGGGACATCGGAAATCCTTAAGTCTTGAAACCCTCCCATACCCTCAAGCCATGTGTCTAGTCTGAAAATGTCAAACATCAATGCATACAGTCACAGTTTGAAGAAATATCAGTGTTGGACCCATTCACTGCTCACTATGTAGGATTTCTGGATGACAATAAACCATTAACCCAATATAATCCCTAATCCATTAAGCATTAAACTTGCATGGTGGGCCCTATAAAATAATTTGGGGATGTCTTAATATAATATAATCATGGTTTAATCGTCTCAAATAATGCCACAAGAAAAATACAAAGACATTGAAATTCGCATCTTCATTAGGTTTTGTTGTAAAGTTCAGTATAGTATTTGCTAAGAATCCACAGTAGAAGTTCATGGCATCTAGTGGAGAGTCTGCAACGGATGAGAAATTGATGTCGACGTTTCGAGTCATCCTTGGCTCATATTTAGGGCATTAACAATGCATGAGAAGATCTTTTATCTTTTGATCCCAATAAATATAGAACAATCCCTTAGTAGAAGATCTTTTATCTTTTGCTTCCTAATTAATGTTTCTTAGTTAATGGTTTTATTTTAATTTTACTTTTAGTTTACTTTAGGTTTGATCTTATAAACTATTTTAAACTTTTAATTTAATCATTAAATTACATTAGCTAATTAAAATTAAAGTTAAGGACTAATTTTTTAATTGAAAAATATTAGATAATTTAATGTTCATACGTTAATTTCAATTTTAATTTGGTTTTAAAATAAGTTTAATATTAGAAAATTATTTTATTTCATTAATATTTTTAAATTAATCCTTTTTAGTTTCATTTTTTCATTATAACACTAGTTAAAATTATTTTTTAGGTAATTTTAATGTTTATGTTAAGTCAATTTTAATCGCAATTATAATTTTAATATTTTTTTTGTTGGCAAGTGGAAGAACCCCTTGACTAGTAGGTTTTTCATTGGTTAAGTTACCTCAAGTCAAGGGCATGTAAGACATCAAAATCACTTAGGGATCGCACCCAACCTAGACCGCACCAACCCTTAACATGGTTGGACTTTTTGGTATCTGTGGGATCTGAACCTATGACCTTTCTGCTTAGGGGGCATCTTAACCATGCCCCGTCGCCGACTGTTCTACATCTCACGCATTATAATTCTAATATTTATTAGTTAATTTCAAATTTAGTTCAATTTTTATTTTTATCATTTATTTATTAGTTAATTTAAATTTAAATTTTTATAATTATAATTATAATTTTTTATTTTTTATTTTAATTTAGTGCTTACTGGTTAAATTTACTTTTGTGAGGTTTGAAAGCCATGATCTACTAATGGTCAAGTCGTCAACCCTATTCAAGAAATTGTAGTTTTTAACTATTTCAATTGCCTCCTTGATTCTTCTTCTAGACCAATTATCCACTTGAGTTAACACCTTCATATCTTCTATTTTTATCGGGTGCTTTGTTCCATGATAATTCTCCACCAATGCATATTTATGAGTTCTAACTAAACGGATGTCAATACAATGTTCTTTAACCCTGGTTCGAATATATCTTCTTGTTTTTCCAATGTAGGATTTTTCGCATTCACAACAAATCAAATAAACCCCCTTTTTTAGGCTTGGATCTATCAGGTCACTTCACTGATCTCAAGAGTTTTTTATGTTATTTGGGGGCTAGAACACAGAGTCAATGTTTTTATTCTTCATGTCTTTAGTTATTATGTCTGTGACTCCTTATATGTATGGAAGGAAAGCCTTGTGCTCTCCCACCTTCCTTTCTTTAGAGGAATCCTTAGGTCTATTTTGGTGGGATTTAGGTTTAGAAAAGCTTTGTTGATTTGAGCTGAGCTATACCCATTACTTAGGAAGACATTATGTAAGTGATATTTTTTAGATTCTTTGTGGTCTTTATCAGAAATCCCTAAGGCCCCGGTGACCAGTGTGTTTATGACTCCCATTTTCTGGTTAAGGTGATGGTGAGAGACAGTGTGGGTTTTATTTCTGTAGACTTTGTGGGATAGGACTCCATCTTGCTTCCTGATAACCAATGTATCAAGAAATGGAATGGAGTTATTCTCTTCCACCTTTGTTGCAAATTTAATGGAATACAATTGTTTGTTGAGGTGATCAACAAATTTATCCATCTATTCTTTTCCATGTGCCCATATTAAAAATGTATCATTTACAAACCTAGACCACCATTCTAGTTTTGGATGCACCAAGTTCAGATATTTTTGTTCGAAGTTATCCATGAACATGTTACCTATAATTGGTGAGAGGGTATAGCCCATAGAAACTCCACAATTATGTTTGTAAAGTTCACCCTAAAAGTTGAAAATTGTGGATTTAAGATATAATTCTATTAGCATAGTTGTCCCTTGATAATATTCATGATGATGATGATGGATATGACAACCATGATGGTGGTGATGATGATTATGATGATTTCCTTGAGTTTTAAAACCCTCTGATACCATCAAGGCATGCACCTAGTCTAACGATGTAAAATTTCAATTCATACAAGCACATTTTGAAGCAATTTCAATGTTGGCTCCATTCACTGCTCACTGTGTATGGTGGATGGATGACATTGGTGATGGCCATGTTGGAAGTCCCATAACATTAAAAGAGAGTTATGACAAAGATTCTATATTTGTGAATGACGAATAATGACAATGAGAGGTGCATGATCTAAGTGGATGTAAACATGGATGATATTTTATATTAAGTGGGGACATCAAACATCCTTGACTCTTGAAACCCTACCATGCCCTCAAGGCATGTGCCTATTCTTACCATGTCAAATGTCAATGCATACAATCATATTTAAAGAAATTTTATCGTTGTCCCCATTCACTTCTCACTCTTTAGGGTTGGTGGATGACATTAATCCATTAACCCAATAATCCCTAAGTCATTAACCATTAAACTACCTAGACCTGATTTTCAATTCCATATGCTTCTGCCATTCATTTTGTACCAACATGTTTGTGAAGACACAAAAATATGGGTTGTCATGATCATGAGTCTGTTTCATACATAAATATAGTCAAAATAATCATTTATACATCCTTGTAATGTATTTATATTCTACATAAATTATGAAGAGAATTAGGAATAAATGCTTGACAATTTAACTTTACGTACGTAATGTTATAAAAGTGTATCAATATGATGAGAATGGCTAGATCTCTATTTCTAAGTAGAAAATATAGCAATAAGTTTTTATTGGAATTTATGTTTGACCCTTCAACATTAATCCCTTAAACATTAGATCCACTTAACCCATAATCCCTTATCCATTAATAATTAAACTATTGAACACCTAATCCCTTGACCCTTAACACCTTAACCCCTAATCCCTAATCCCTTATCCCTACCTATAAAATTCTAATCCCTAAATCCTCTAATCCATAAATCCACTAATATCTAAAGCCCATATCCCCGTAACACCCAATACCTCAACAACTTAACTATCTGGGCACAATCGACGTTAAATTGGAAGCTAAATATGACGCAAAACTAGAAGCTAAACACGACACAAATTTAGAAGTTAGAAAGGAAGCTAAGACATGATCAAATAAGGAAGTTAAACTAGAAGCTAAAAAAGGTGTCAAATAGGAAGTTAAAGAGGACGATACATGGGGTGCTAAACTAAACATTAAAGCATGAGCAACAAAGGAAGCCAAAAAAGAAACAAAACTAGAAGATAAATTAGGCACTAAAGTCAATGTAACAGTCGGTGCTATTTATCATAGACTTTAGCGTCAATCTAGGCTAGTAGACGTAAATTACAACATGAACAACGCCACCCCAATGAATAACACTGAATTTTTTAAAAACAAAATGGAGAAAAATACATTGAAATAGTTAGTAGAAGCAAAAAAAGGAATCTAAAAATGAAGCTAATCACAGGGATTTGTTATAGTCCTTGTATCATAATTTGTTTAGGAATTGAATACTAAAATTGATATGGGGTTTGTAGATTATATATCAACATGACATGCCTATATTCCTAGTGTGTCTGGGACTGCCAATAACATCAAGGTTATTCCATTGTTGATACCCCGAGGCAATTAACTAATGGTGGACATTGATGTAGAGGTAGAGTGAAGAAGTGGACTTCATAGAGTATTTGTCAATGGATGCATTTTATAACCACAAATTATAATCTTAGCATCATTTGCTATGAATTTAATCATGTTATTTCATGTAATTTTAATATTCCAATTCAATTGGAAAGAAGTAACCAACACGCTAGTCCATGTGCTTCAAATTTGAGTGCCATATATTGCGTGATTTCCAATATTATATCTACTAGCAATAATTTGGAATTTTGTTTTGATGTTAAGCCCCCTTGGTACTATGCAAGTTATTTTTAGTAATGAATGATTGTTCTCTAGTTTGAATTTGTTGCAAAAACAACTTAGGGTTTCCAAATAGAAGCTTGGATTTCCAAATACGACAATCCATGGTCACACTCCCATCATAGGACATCTGAATGTAACTTGCACTAGTTAAGAATATGTTTTTTATTTACAAGCTTTACAAATTGTTGTGTAAAAATACTAAAAAACATAGAATATTGTCTACCATTATGTTCTAATTTGGTAAATTTTTGTACTCCATAAGTTCTTTAACTTTGAAAATTGTTTCAGATCTTCTATTGATAAATCTATATTGAAGACGAACAGTTTAGGTGATGGATTGTTCTTGTTTTCTCAATATGAGAGCTCTGTAACTTACTATTATTTGATGATTATGGTTATGGAAACTGTACAAAACGTACATCTTGGTCCAACCTAAATCTATGCATTGGAATTCTAGAGGGGGCTAGGTGAAGTTACAAGTACATGTTTCTAGCCAAGAAAAATAATGGCTAAGTACCCTCCATCGTTGGCTTAGTGAAATTAATTAACATCAAGATGCCTTCAACCATGACATAATAGAAAACAATGATTGACCTTATTTTATTTTGGCTACTTATTGCCAAAGTGAAGCATGTTATGTATCGATAGTGGTATGTCCTTGATGTTATTAAATCCAATAACATTAGGACAACTCTCACATTATTCACAACCAATTTACACACCAAACTATAGAGTAGGTACCCTATCCCTCAATTTCAATTCCATGGAAATGTGCTAGTATGACCACAAGGAAGAGGCAACAATTCTTATCCTTAAAGAATTTTCAAATTTGTATTAATGAGACTAGTATTTTGTGATCAAACTTTCTTCATCATGGGTTGTTAAAAATACAAGCTTATGGTTTCATTGTATTGAAGATGCTAAGAGCCTCATAATCTCTATCACTCCATGCTAAAAGCTTGTGGAAAATTTTAGTAAATCATGTGAGAAATGTAGAACAAAATAAACCTTCCTTCAAAGGTGCAAATTGGTGTTTTGGGCTTAATGCAGCTCAATCTAATCACGATAAATCCTTTTAAGTAGAAAAAAATAGTTCCACAAAGAATTATATTTATGAATGAGTCCCCAACATCTCATCATCACTTACTTTAAGATATGAGTCTTGACTAAAACAAAAGAGATTCTTCTATCAAAAGCTCACATATGTTTTTGAAGCTTCCACCATTATCAAGGTGTTCAAGTAACCTGGCATACACCAAGTAGATATCAGCCTAGGTGAATAATCCACGACCAACCCCATATGTGCATCTAGTTATACCGAACAAGGGGATCTAGGAATCCAAACACAATGATATGGATCTCTAGAGTTTTATTATCTCATGTTTTCGACAATCTCTAGGGTTGCATTCAACTTATTTATTGTAAGGAAGGCTAGTTTTATGTATAACAAGTATATATATATATATATATATATATATAGAGAGAGAGAGAGAGAGAGAGATGAATCATTAGGTTAATAACAAGTACTCAAAGGAGACTCAACACCTTAGATACTAGACTTTGTCAGTCACCTTGTTAAGCAATTTAGAACTATTTTCAAGCTACTTGGACGAATAAGAACTCTTTTCAAGTATGAAGTAAGTAATATGATGAGTTTGAAGGTGATTCATAACTCTTGTTAGGTTCAAACTCATACTACCTCTAGTTACACGAATTAAAGTAATTATATGTTGGTTAATAAGGTACTAGTTAACGAGTTGAAGAAGGATTCAATAATAGCCTAATATTATGGCTATTATGCTAACCAACTATTACTCCTTGTCCAAGTTGTAACATGAGTAGCATAAATTCCCTTGTAAGTTGGAACAAGATCAATATAATATTTGTTTTATTGGAGAAACAAAGTGTTTGAAAGAAATTCATTAATTGGCACAATTATGGTAAACATTATATACCAATTATTTAAAAAACAGAAAATATTCTACAATTAGTATTGGACAGTTTTCTCTTGAATGTATCTGAAAGCCCTTTTTTTTTCCAGGCACGATTTGATATTATCCCCCTAAACTTGCCCACAATAAACATGGATTTATTTGGCTTCTTACGGTGGGAGTTTGCTAAAATTAAATCAAATAAATGTGGGTTTATTGGATAATCCACTTCATAAATCAATGTAGATCATTGCCAATTTGTATATATTATCATATCAAATATGAAAAACGAGAAACGAATACATGCAAAACAATTGATTTTCCCGATAAATCCTTTTACTATAATGGTGCTATGACGTTAGGGCTATACATAATAGAACACATTGTAGACAACATTTGTTTCTTTGCTCTAAGATGGTTAGCTACCTTGGATTTTGTCTAATTTTTGTTAGATTGTTATTTTGGCATTTTCTTCCTTGTTTTTCCAGCTTGGGATGAATCCTTTTTAAATTTTATAAATTTTTTGTAACTTGTATTTTATTTAAGATTAGTAGAAGTTGTTGTATTTTATTTAAGATTAGTAGAGGTTGTTGTAGTAGACACGCAACGACATTAAGAAATCAAATGTATGCTAATATATGTTAACCATACATAGATCAGAAAAATTTGTCCAATGGCCATCGGCATCAATAGACCACTTTGAGCACTTTGTTATGTACTAGTGTAATTTGTTGTTGCACTTTGCTACCAAGGACATTGTCACCTAGTGGCTCTTGTTTATATATTATTTTTTGTTTTCTTTCCTTCAAATTATCTTTATTTTTAATTAAACATTATTAACATGTTATCCATATTATTCATATTCTTATTGAAGATGGAAAGACTTATCATAACTTACTTTTCAAATTGGTAGTAAGAATAAATATTAGTGGTTACTGCCTGACAAATGTGAGTTGACATATCAGCATTATTCAAGGAAAACCAGGCCACTTAAATAGTGGTCCATCACTTCATCTAATGCCACATGCTTAAGTATTGAATCCTTAATTTTCCACATGCTTAAGTCTTGGATCCTATAATTGTTTCCTAAAATGACGCAGAAGCATGGACCTACAACTAGCCCACACTTACAAGGATATGCTTTGCCTTCATAATACACAACGAAACCCGTATTTAACATTTACAAACATTCAAATTTTTCTTATGTATTCAGGAATGGAAGAAATTGAATTTATAATGGGAAATTTCTAAGAGACCATGAATCCTTGCCTTGACATTGATTTCAAACTTCCTATATTTACACAGTGGTCTAATTTACAAAGTTCTTTTTTTGAGCTTAAGTTGATTTGACGAGCATATTCTCCTTAGGGAAATACAACCTTCCCGCTGCTCTCTTCTGCACTAGTACTCAGTCTTGGCTCAATCGCTGCTACCGGAATCAGTCTCGTGTCTTCAACGTCTTTCTATTTGTCCTTTAAACTAGTGCATCTCTTGTCGTTTCAAGTTCCCTCCAATTGTGCAATGAATAACCACATGATTCAACTTCTTGGCCATTACTCAATCTTGTTCTCTTGTCTTTCAATTCCCTTTCCACAAGGCATGGAATCATCATAGACATGTGGACAAATGATGAGGCATGGATTGTTAATTTACAGTCGAAACCCCATAGCGTCAAGTTATGATGTACATATAACATCACTGTTATATGATGCTAAGAGTAACAACATGGAGTAACAGCACTATCATGTGTTGTATGGAGTAACAAAATGAGTTACAACAAGGAAATAATGCCATGGATCAACAACTAAGGAGTTGTAGCTATCCTTATTCCTCTTAAAATTCTAATTGCACATAGTTGAAATCTTTTTGGGTGATGAGACCAAGGATGCTCCTACATTAGACACCCTTTGAAAGAAAACATGAGCTTTCAGCTCACGAACTCGTAGATCTACTAGTTCCTTCTTACCCATGACGCATCCTTAGGACCTATGTATTTCCACTTAACTAAATATTCCATATATTCTTTGCAAGTCTTCTCACCAATCCTTATTGTCAAAATTTCCTCCATCTCTTTATGAATCAACTGGTTCAGACTACACACATCCAAAATATTTGGAATATTATAAAGAAATCCATCCGGATAACATAATAATTGATTAAAAATATATACTTATGAAATATGAGATGATATTAATACATTACGATATGTGGGTCTTATATATAGACCATCATGCCTTCTAAAATATAAAGCACACATCTATTAACGTTAATTAATTATTACATTATATTTTATTATTATTTATTGTTAATATTATTTTTTTAGTTATGTACATAACATTGCTTTCCTCTTCGGAAATGCTTTGTCCTCAAAGCATATTGATGAAGAAGATTTACGCCTTTTCCTTGTAATTTCATCGCATCATTCTATGTTTTGTTACAGTGGAAGATACAAGACAATGTGAACTATGAGTGTTGAACAAAATTTTCGAAACATAAAAAGAGCAGTCAATCTGAATTCAATTATTCGCGGAACATTGCACTCTCACGATGAACTGTTATCATGAGGTTTATTTGCATTGGTAGCAATATTTTTCATCATTTTTTCGATATTGATTCTCTGATTGTTTAAGGTATTTTCTTTTATGATTTGGACGTTGATAAGGAGTTCTTATTGTTTTACGCCAACAATGCTTATATGTTTTTTCTTCAACTGGATTTGCAACTTCTTGAGTTGTGATGTGGACTAGATCTATGTTTGTTCCTTTTCCACAAATTGGATTTTTACTCCTGATGATTTTGATGCCTCTTTAGGGATATATTCTAACTATTTTTCTAGCAGCTTGTTATCATTCTTAAGCTTCTTGAATGTTTATTCTTGCAACTTATTGCCATCATTTAACTTGTTAATCTCTTCCATAAGATCTTGATTATGATTTCTAAGCTGGCAATTCTTCTCTTCCCTTTCTAATAATTTCCCTTCGATATCTTCATCAGCTTGTTCTGTCTTCCAACTGTTGTTTAACATCCTTGTTTTTGTGACTAGAATTTTATTATGATTTTTCAACCAAAAGATCTCATCATTATTGTTCAATATCAGTTTAATAATCTTTGCAGTCTCTATAATTTGTGACCATTTTTAAGGGCATTGTTTTGTTGTCGTAGATATTTAATTTGTTGTTGAAGCTAATACAACTCTAAATTTGCACTCTAATTTCTTTTGGGATTGCATAATTACTTTATCTTTTTCAATAAGGAGTTTGATCAATTGTGGTATTTCTCTTCTACTTTACTTTCACCAAATTTCCTCTTGATATATTGAGTTTTTAATTTATAAGCGAGTTTCTTTACATCCCTTAATTCATCAATTTGTGTGAACAACTCTTCCATAACATTTTTTTTTGTCAAAAATATGGTTTTTTTTTCATTTGAAATTTTTGTAATTTTCTATTTTCCTTTTGATAACGAACTGGTTCGTCTTCTAATTTTGTTTATTTGTAATCAAGATTCTATGCTTTACGACTTGGGCTTCTATTCTTTAATTTGATTCTTCAATAATAAATGGATACAAAAAGTGCAAATAACTCCTAATGAGGTTCTTATGTAAAGAGCTTAAATCTTCCCTTTTTTACCAAAAGAATTATTATTTCAAAAAATAATACTTATTATTACAATAATAATTATGTTTGTTTTATGTGTTCTAATAGTTTTTTGGGAAATTAAAATATTATAACAATATAAGTAATAACAATAATGCTAGTCCATGTCGTAGGCAAAGACCATATGTATCACTTGACTCTATTAGTTGGCAAAGAACCACAAGTTTCTCTAAAGTTTGAAAAAATTAATATTAATTTGTTTTTATTTATTCTACTATTTTCTTATGTGTTTAATTCTGATTGGCCTATAGGGATTGAAAAGTCTATTTTTAACATTGACCACATTAGTTAAAAATATTAAAATAAAATAAAATTTACATATATTATGAAAACTTTAGATAGTTCATGAAATATTTATAGTAGAGTGTAGTACAATGTTGTATTGTTGTCACTTGATTCATTCATTTATATATTTTTTCCTTGGAAAAAAATATTGTATTCATATTGAATAACATGCACTCTCTCCAAAAAGGACTTACATAAAACAATCTACATTGTAGACTTACATTACTGCTCATTGAGTTTTCAATTCTCCTTGTCTCAAAACCAAATTTGCGCCATTCTTAACTTTTCTTCTTTGTTTACAACAAATTTTACTTTGTGAAATCTTGTTATCATACAAAACAAAATCTGAAATTTTCCCCAAATTCTTAATCATAATAAACTTGATTATGTTCTTCTTCATGTCGTGCATTAGTAGTCATCTTAGACAAAAAAAGGAGGAAACAAAATTCATTGTGCCAACTAGTCTTAACTATTGGGGTGCCACGCCCTCTGTTCTCCCTCTCTCAGCTCTCCTCGTGCCAATAACATAACACTTTTGGATAATAAGTCTGCCTCTTCATTCAGTTCTTGAATCTTGATATATGTAATTAAAAGAGATGGAGACAAATTCTATGATTTATCTCATGATCGTCTTAAGCAGGGACTATAGATGGGGAGCCTTTATTTGGATTTTGTTATTATCCCACTCAACAACCATTTTAGAGGCTTTTCACTTTCTTTGTCAATTCAGGTCACGACTATTTCCACTATTTCCTAATTCAGGTCACAACTATTTCCTAAACCCATGGAATTCTTTTCAAAGGGCCAAAGCATAACCTCTTCCTCTGGAATATTCTTTTCAAATGACCAAAACAAAGCCTCTTCCTCTAGCAAGAGGAGTGGTAGCAATTGTTGCTCACAAGAGAAGAAGAAATTGATTGTGGAGAAGTTGGTTGTTCGACTTTTTTATCAAGAAGAAATTTTTGACCAAGAGCAAAGTTGAAGCTACAGACAAGTCCATTGATCGAGTTCATGGGACCCCAAAGCTCAAGATCTCGTCTCCACTGAAGCCGAAGAGGACCAAAGCAATTAGAAGAGCGAAAAATGATGTTGATACCAAAGAACAACCAAAGCTAAAGTCGAAGCTGAAGAAGAGGTCCAAGGCAAAGAAAACTATGGAAGAAGTTGGAAAGGAAGATGAAAAGGAAGATGAAGCAGGTGAAGAGAAGACCCAACTGATCAAAAAAACCCTCTTCAAAGCACATTCCCACCAAGGTTGTGGACACTACAAATATAAGAAAATCATTCTCTGCTTATATCAAGAAAATGGGGGGAGGTAACAACAAATATAAAGAAATTTGTGAAAAATAAAGATATCCAAATGACCCCATGGCTGAACATCCATTTGACTTCGGCTAAGGAAACTTGGCGTACTAGAGGAGGAAGTTGAAACCCAAATGAAGGATGACCTTGACATGCACTATAACATTATTTTAAGACTTGTCATAACTCATCCTCATTAGTTAAGCAACATTTAACATAACATTATTTTAAGATTTGTCATAACTCATACTCATTGCGCCGAGACAGCCCAGTATGGGGTAGATCTTGTAACGTTACGTAACGTTGTAACATTACGTAACGTTACATAATGTTATGTCGGCTATAAAAAAAATAGAACATAATGTTATGTCGGCTATAAAAAAAAATAGAACATGATGTTATGTCTACTATAAAAAAAAACACAATATGGGGAAGATGTTGTAATGTTTTTACTTAACAAAATAATAAAAAATGTTGGCCTTGCACATGGTTTTAAAACCATAAACCATGTGGTTTTAAAACCATAAACCATGTGCATGGTTTTAAAACCATGTGCACATGGTTTGCACGTGGTTTTTATGCACATGGTTTTAAAACCATGCACATACGTAATAAATGTCGGCTAAAAAAAAACCTAATATGGGGGAGATGTTGTAATCTTCCTAACTAACAAAACAATAAAAAAGTAAAAATTTAATTATCCGTAAAAAAATATGGGTGAGAAAAAAACACAATATGGGGGAGATGTTGTAACATTTTTACTTAACAAAATAATAATAAAAAGTTGGCCTTGCACATGGTTTTAAACAAACCATGTGCATGGTTTTAAAACCATGTATGAGGAAATATTGTAATGTTAGTTCATAACAAAATAAAAAATAATAAAAAATATTATGTGGGCCATAAATAATATTAAATATTAATAATAAAATATTATATGTGGACCTTAAATAAAAATATCTGTCTTTTGGTTTGAATCAAATCAATGGATATCTACAAAGAGATTTGATCCCTCTCACCGCTTGATAGAGCCTAGGATTTGGATCTACGCTGGTTAGTTAAGCAACTAGTAGTGCAACATTATTTTAAGATTTGTCACAAATCACACTCATTAGTGACACAACCTTTAATCTAAGTGGGTTCAATCTTAGAGGAATGAAAGGAGGAAGATATCTCCAAGTTGAAATAGAAGCAACCAATCACCCTTTTCAAGGCTCAATTTTCCAGGCTCAATGGGGGTGATATGTTTATATATCTAGGTTTAAGGTTTTTTTGGTTTGAATGGATTATCAAAACATGTAAGTGTAAGGTTTATTTTTTTCCACCTTAATCAAGTTAAGAGTGGTTTTTTATAAAACTAAAAATACACAATTCTTGTTCAATTGGTTTATAATTTTGAAGTAGTATTCATTTGCTTAACACCATAATGCTTAACATAAAAATACCAATGTATCCAAGTAGCCAAAGAAGAAACAAACTTAGGAAGAAGCTTATAGTAAGTTGACAACAAGCTTAAGAAAACACTACCCAACAATCTAGAGTTTTTTAACTTAAATATATTTTGAGATTTACATTTTTTATCATTTTTATCTTTTTTTTCTAAATAATATCTTTTATAAATTTAAATAAATGATATTTTTCAATGTATAAATAAATTCAGTATCAAATAGTGTCAGTTGAATGTTTTTATGTTTTGCATCCTATCACTTAAATGTTTTATGTTTGTCTTCATATGATTTCAATATATTAAAAAAAATTATAAAAATTCCAGTGATTACTTAATACACCTTGATTATAAAAAAAAAATTAAGAATTCGTTTAAAACCATCTTTCATTTAAAAATGTACCAAAAAACCCACCCCGAACGTTTCGAATCATCGAATCGAAGCTTTAGAATATGAGATATTTTCATCATTTGATATGGTTCCAGTGAGTCACAATTCATTTAACATGGAACTGCATGTATGTTGCCTTTAACAATCCATTTGAACGAGGATCACCGAACATTGACTGTAGAATTTCAAAAACAAATGGCATTCGATAAAAATACACAGGATCAACTTCCAAGAATAGCACAGTGAAGATTTCCTTAACATTTTGGTAATAACAACAACAGATATCCGGCACCTCCGCAGATGCATAGAACACACAGGTGACACAATATATTTTCCTCTAAGCAGAAGAATACAAACAAACTCAAAACGGCATGGAACATCTACTTGAACGCAGCTTTCAGTTTTTCAAACAACAGTTTCAGTAGTTCACATACTAATATCCAACTCTTGGGTGCCTCTTGCACAAAGCTGGTGTCATTCTCTAGCTATCTGTCATTCAGGAAGACTAAAATCAGAAACGGTGAACAGAGATCCATCCTATAAAATAAGCAATAGGAAATTCATATGCATGTAACTGCAAAAAAGAAATTAGCAGAAAATACAGCTTATACCTGTTTTGACCAACTGAAGAGTCTAATAATGAGGAGGAGGAGCAGGGTAAGCATGTTTGGGAGGTGAGGGGAATTTGTAGACTGGTGAAGAAAAAGGGGGATGTGGTTTTACAGTGGGAGGTGGAATGTGGGGAGCCTTTGTAACAGGCGGAGGAGGGACCTTGTAAGCATGACTTGATTTGGGTGGCGCTGGGAATTTAGGTTTATGAAGTGGCGAAGGAGCAGGGCTTATAGTTTTAGGATGTGGTGGCGGAAACTTCATGTGCTCAACACTAGGAGGTGGGGGTAGCTTGTGAGGAGGATGGGGTTTGTGAATGGGTGGAGATGGCATGATCTTGTGATAAGGAGCAGGATGTGGAGCAGCCTTGTGAGGCGGAGGAGAGGGTGTGGGATGGTGGTGGTGATGGTGGTGGTGGTGAGGAGGAGTGGGTGGTAGAGGTGGCGGATTAGGTTTGTAAACATGATGGGGTGGAGGATGAGGGTAGTGGCCATGGGGAGGGGGAGGAGGAGGAGACTTGTAATTTTGCTTAGGAGAAGATTTAAATGGTGGTGGAGTGGGCTTGGACTGGGGCTTCTGAGAAGGAGGATAACAAGGCGATGCAGGGGACAAATGGTGGTGAGTGGGATGAGATCCCTCCTTCAGAGGTGGAGGAGCAGGATGAACATGATGGTGGTGATGCTTCTTCACAAACGGTGGAGGAGCTGCATACTTGTAGACTGGGTGGGGAGAGGGAATGGGAGAGACCTTATAGGAATTATAAAAACCAACAGAATGTGAATCTGTTGCAACAAAGCTAGCAGAAGAAACAAAAATCCAAAGCTGCACCAAGCAGAACGCAAGACTTGTAGAAGAAACGACGCCCATTCTGGAAGTTCTTCAGACTTGAAGCTGAGCTCCGCAGCAGCTGCATGAATTTGCTAGTCGACACTGGTCTCGCTTTTATAGAATTGTTGTGAGAGAATCCAACCCTAAAATCTGAAATCTGTTAGTTCAAAATGAATATTTTTTTCGCGCGGAGGGATTTGATGCATAATCTGCGCGAAGTCCTGCCATGATTTATTGCTCTCCTGTTTTTGTTAAAAGGATAGATCTGCTTTGAAGCTGCAGCAAGTCTTGTCGGGTAGCTGAGAATTGTTGACCCTGAATTGATGGTTGGTACATTTTTTCTCATCGAGCTTTGAATTTTGCTTTTTGTCCAAGTCTGGGAGGCGTACATCACGGTGTCCCTTTTCCTCGAACAGTTCCCAAACCCAAACCCAAACCCAAAATGAGGATTCAGAAGTAAGATTAAGATGAGGAGATATCTTAAACCCAGCAGGTAGGGTGGTTTATTGGTTTTGTGACGAGATTTGAAGAGGTAGGGTGGTTTATTGGTTTTGTGACGAGATTGGAAGAGAAAGGTATTTTTGGGATAGAAGTTTATTTAAGTGGATTTTGGGAAGTCTCTACTCTTGCTAAGTCATAAGTTATTGGTATATCTCGTTTATGAGTTGTTAAATATACTTTTGAATGGTTGTTGTTCACATAGTTAGAACCTTGAGATAAAGATTCACTTTGACGGACTTCAGAACTTCTATACCTTTGCTAAATCACAACTCACACTTTACTGATATACTTTTGAAAGATTGTTGTTGACATAATTAAAAAAAAGATTAAGACATATACAAACAAGAATTAAGGCCAACTTGTTTATATTAGTTTATGTGAGATTAGTCTGCGCCGGCGGTATACGCCGTCATTTGCTGTTCCTAACTGACAAAATTTATCGATTTCAGGCTCGGCTAAAGTGCCTGTTTCGAGGCTACAAGCGTGCCATATTTTAACGCTTGGATTTTTGCTTCGGCTCAAGCTCGAGAGGTGGGATTGAGAGCGATAAGGTGTGGCGTGCAACATGATGAAAACGACATAATCATGCAGGGAGGCAGGCAGGCTGAAAAATAGAGTTAGAGTTAGAGTTTTGGTCATACTATATTTTTATGTTTGCGTCTACAGTCAGAAAAATGGTGCCCCGCAATTGATGGATGCCGATGTTTTTAGAATGTGAACAGCACTACGATCGCATCGTCGCTCAGACGATTACGATTATATTTCGGTTGATTCTAAATGGGTTTGTCGACAATTCTGAGAATTTGTATTTTTCAAAAAATTGTCCAAAAAAAATAAACTATGAACTTGCAACAATTTTTAAAAATATCCTTTCACAAATGAGCTTACCCAAATGTTATAACTATCCAATCTTGGAGCTAATTCATGTTTGGGAAAACAATATCTAAATCATAATTCATAATTCATAATTCAAGAAGAGTTAGTTAAGCTAGCTTAAAAAGTTGAGTACCATGAATTGTAAAAATTAATATGAAAACAAAGATAATAATTAATAACAAAAAAAACTATCTAGAGATTATTAAGAGCTAAGTGAGTCAACTCAAATGGTTTAGTCTCATAGACAAGTAACATGTTAAAATTATCTATTTACTTTATATCCATGAAATGAAATTGCTAAAATTTAGAAATTATGAAAATAACAATTGATGGAAAGAAATTCAACCAGTTTTTATCAAATATCCTAAAAAAAGGCAGGGCTTTTTAGTTGTCTTTTATTCTGAAGAAAATCTCATAAATTACAAAAATTGCAAACAAGAAGTTTCAAAAAATTGCAAACAAGAAGTTTCAAAGTTAAGTTTCCAAACCAGAGGTTCCAAAATCAAATCCCCAAACTAAAGATCACAGCATCAAATCTTGTAACTAAATAAATACCTATCTGATCAAATCTTGTAACTAAATAAATACCTCTCTGAGCTACAATCAAACATTCCATGTGAGAACTATAATCCAACATTCCATTGGAAAAAAAATTAGGGTGATGACAAGGGTGCCTCATACGTGCTTAATGATAAATTAAAATAATCACTCGTCACCGTTCTAGTAGTTGATGTTGTAGGGAAATTATTTTTTTTTCATGGAAAAAAAAAATAAGTCAACAATGAGGGGAATCCTTTTGGGATTGAAGAGTGTTCTTCCCCATTTTTATTTTTTTTTAATAGAGGTTGGACTTTTATGTATGAAGGATAATTCTCATTTATGCTTGTTAAATGAAATTAAAAGATATTAGGTAGCAAATTCTTATCAGGTTTATGTAATTATAAATAATTTTTAAAGTATTGATTTATTTTTATTTGAGAATGGATTAAAGAATTTTAACCATTTGCAAAATTGTAAATAACTATGTTGTATATAATTAGCACAACCACAGATAAAGTGGTCGGTGTAGATAAGCACAATCAACCACTTAGTTTTGTGAACATAACTTACTGTTAAAGAAATGCTAAAATATATAATTTTATATCCATTATTCATACCAGATTGTTAAAGTTGATACAAGCACAAAACAAATACTATTTAATAAACAAAACAAAAACAAAAACTGATAAGAAAAAACAAAAACAAATTGGTTCCTGTTTTTTTAACCACCCTTTAACTAAAGCTTGTTTAAATCTTAATCAATATGCATTTAAGTATAACAAGATACTAAGACCATGAATCCCTACTTACACTTATTACACTGGATTAATCTTGTTGATCTGCTCAAGCAAGTCCAAAATCTGAGATAATATCTAAATGCTAATCGAGGTAAATATGGAATTTTCAAACCAAACAACTTTTTCTTGCTTGGAATAATTTAACTAACTAACAATAGTTATGATTTTGTTAGAAGAAAGAAAACACTAAAATTGGAACAATATTTGCAAAAAACTTTGCAGAACTATTTCTTTAGGCACTCTAAAGAGAGTAAGCTATCTACTCGACCATTTGCACCTGAGCCCACCCGACCCATCTAGTGATAGCTTACTTCGTTCGTGAAATCGAGACCCACCTGATTCTGTTTCTTCTCCAGCTTTCGCCCAACTACAAATTACAATAAAAAATTTCTCAAAGCTATTGCAACCAAGAGTCTCTCAGAGCGATTAGGTAGTGAAGTTTTCGGTTCGCACTCTCCCAGACTGGTGGGCGCATTCACTCACACAGTCACTAGTCCTTTCATAATGCGCACAATTGATGCATCAATAACAGAACGTCTATCCTTACAAATATTCCAAGTATATATTCAAGATTCCACACAACGTTGATCAAGATATAACCATAAAATTAATATGAAACTCGATAGTTCTCTATGAAGATTTTTCAAAATAAGAAATTTTGTATACGAGTCATTCAAAATAAGAAATTTTGTATATGAATCATTCATAGTAACAAAAGCAATGCGGCTCATAAAATTCTACAAAATTCTTATAACTATATTTAACAAAAATGGAATGTCTTCATTTTAGTATGTTGGGATTTTGCTCTTGTTCACATGGGATTATAAGGAAATCTTAGATTCAGAAATAGAAAGGAAGGTTTGTTAGTAGCAAGTTATATGAAAATCACATGGAAAAAGAAATAACCAAAAAAAATTGAAGAAAGAGAAAATATGAATGGGTCTTTTCTACAAAATTTAGGAAAAAAAAATTGAACCACATATGAACCCACTAACCTTACTACACCAACAATTTTTTATTTATTATTTCATTATGACTCAGATGGAGTGCTCACTACTTGACTTGCCCAAGTTTTAATATAATCATGAAGTGGTTCCATTGGAATCTCCTCCTTAAGCTTTAGTGCTAGTATTTCATCTTGAATCCTACATAGGATGTCATCCTAGTCTCTACACAACAAATTACTTTCCATGTTGTCAACAACAAAATATGTTATCCATTTCTTTAACACCACATCCTAAATACTAGATAAGACTATCAAATTGTGCAACTAAAGCAACTTTACTCTCAACTAAACTAGTTTGGAATCTCGCGTATGCCAATAAATTATTAACTTAAATGGGGATATGGCCTTCTAGTTTCTTCGTGACTTCGATGATTTTGAAAACCATATGAGCTCAAATTCATATGATCAATACCTTCACAACCTACAATCAATAGTTGGATTGTTTCAGTCCTACTATCCCAACCTATTTGTATCTTAGTGACACTTGTATCCAAAGGGAGATTGTCCCTTTTCCTTTGGTAAGGACTTTAATTCTCATCTTCATAATAAAAGTATACACATAAGTTCCAAAAAGTGGCTCATCCTTCTTAAGCTTTTCTACGAAATTTCCTTGATCAAGAATTCATTTGGAAAGGATAGGGGTATCATTCATAACTTCTCAAAGGTCTAAAAACATCATTCTCTACCTTACACCAAACAATAATTATTGAACCACTTTCACCCTATTTGAATTCCCTGGTGATTGTCTTGAATTTCTTCGGGCATCTGAGTAGTGAGAAGCTCAACAAATAAAGCTTTAGTCATTATATTAGTACTCTTCCATCTTAGCTACTCTATTCCATTTCTCTTGCACTTCGTCTTGCTCATCTATTACACATTCTAACATTTTACCAATGTCCCTATGCTTCCTCAAAGCAGTAAAGGCCTTGAACGATACCTTGGGGTCAAAACATACCTCATTTATCTCAACCCTTTTCTTCCCTCAATCCTCACATTGGAAATCTGCAACAACAACAAAAAATCTTTTTCTCATACTTGTAATGGTACATGCAAACATTCTCAAAAGAAGATATTATGGCTGCACCATTTCACTCCCTCCTTTTCTAACATTATTTACTTGGGGTATAGTTTCAAAACCAAGTCCATCCAAAGTTACCTTCAATGTTGTCACCATGCTCAACCAATACTTCAACATTTCCTTTAGATAGTAACTATTGTTCGCTACCAACAATGCTCTTTATTTTTAGACAAACAATGGTAGAATATTATTTCTCTCTCTCATAGATTTGTTGGGATCGTCTATATTTCCAACAACTTCACTAGTTAACACTAAAACACCTCTTGGGGAACTTTCCATAACACCTCCTTTAGAACCAAAACTTGGTTTCCTTATTTGATGATGTTGCCTAATGGTAGTCTTATATTTTTCATTTTTCTCAAGAATAATTTCCTATCCCTTCCAAATGTCTATGTCTACAAATGGGAGCACATTATTGTAATGTTACTCTATCACCCACACTCTTCAATATTGGTATCTTCATTTCCCCCTCCTCCCTCCTTACGGACCACAAATTCAAGGAAACACTTAAAACACAAGATTTCTAAACAAATTCTCTATATCATAATCAAGGACTTGTAGAGTTAATATTACATTAATTATCCTCCCTAGGTACATTACAAACAACAATTACCTCTCCCAACTTGAAAAAAATCCAAGATTTGGGATTTATCTATCAATTATATAAAATCCTTCATAAAAAAATCAAGAAAGGCATGCACAAGAACTATTGTTGGCCCTAGGAAAGTGTGTAAAGTTTGGTCCATAAGTTTTGAAAAGTTCGGCCACAGTGTGAACAGGGATGCGACGGAGCGAAGACGGAATGGGTCAGATTCGGAATTTTGGGAAGTTTTTGGGGAAACATTAAATGTATGCGATGAATTAGTTAGAAAAATTGTCCACTTATTGGTAGTGGGCACAGGATGTAAACTCGGTCATTAGAGCCTATAAAAATGTAAAAGGGTTGGGCTTTAAGGGTTCGGAAAATATGAGAGAGATAGTCGAGAGTAAGATCTGAAGAAGTCTATTGTAAGTTGTAGTGCAAAGAGTGAATAAGAGTCATGAAGGGCATGTAATGTTGATCCACAAGCTGTGTGTGTGGATCTAATGTAAAGGATATTTGGGGATATGTCTATAGGATGTGTGCACAGACCAAAGCATTCAAACACGACTTATGCCAAATGAAGAGTGCTTTTGTGGGTTTTTTTCATGTATGAGTTTCCACGTTAAATTATGTGTCAAATGGTGTATGTTTATTTTATGCCTGAAGCTTTCTAATTTGTTGCGACTGATAATATTTCGGATGAAATGGAATAATAGTGTTGAAAATGTTGGTATATGTGATTTAGACCTGTTATGTTTTCATATGTTATTGTTATCTATCGATGATCATTCACCTATCTGGATCGTTGGTTAGTCTTTTGAGTACTTCCATGGAGAGATCCCCTTCTATCACTGCAGGAACCTTGGTTCCTGCAGTCCATATAGGTATCTCAGGTAAGAATTCACTTGTGTCTAGGTGTTTTCGATGGGGTTATACTCTCTCAGGTCGATGCATTGGGTTTTGTTGGTCAAGCTGGAAGGTTGAACCTAGGTTAGTTGAAGCGAGCCAACAAATGGTTATGTTGTCGGGACCAAGATCATCGTAAAAGAGACATGTTTTGGCACCCAACAAATCTTGAGATTCAGGATTGGGTGGACCACAAGAATAAAGTAAGGGGTCACAACTGACTCCACATATTGGTTAGAAAGGTATGTTCACTCAAGTATTCATGAAATTTTCTTTAGTGAATTTCATTTTGTGTTGTATGAATGGTTGGTGAGGCTCGCAACTCAGAAGACAAATTTTCAATGTGGAGAACCCAAGGGGTGGACTCCTCAGTTGATCCGACGGCTGGAGAGTGTTAGTAATCCTATCTCTAGTGTTGTCGACTTCTGGGTCAATAACATTTTGGAAGGATACATTATTGATATTGATGTAGACACTATTAAGTCATATAGTGAAGCTAAGAGAGAAATCTTCCAGGGTCCTAGAGACAGATATTTGAAGTCCATAAAGTTGTGGATTAAAATGCTAGTATGTGAAAAGGGAATCCTTAGGATGGAATCTAACGAGCAAATCATTGTGCACGGAGGGAATGGGTCATGACAGAAGGAAGGCCTGAACAAGATGGACAAAGTAAGATGAGATGTTCTCAGTTGATAGTGAAATTTATGAAGAGGGTTGTCGCCTAAGGAGTGGAAGAACATTTTGGTCAGATAAAAGGAGAATAACTGCGAAAGGGAGAGAGTTACAGTGCAACCGAAATAGGGTACTACGAGTTGGTGCCACAACTCAACGAAGAGTCTTACGATGAAGAGGTGGAATATCGGCTTATTTCTTAAGATGAAGAAGAGGTTCCAGATCCCTACCAAGCCCAAGACTACGACATACCAACAACTCCATGTACATCTCCAGCATTAGAGGTAAGACCTAAAACCGTTTCGAAGTGCTTTTTATCAAATCAAAGTAATAGTAATAGACAAGACAGTGGTCAAAGAGTTCCTACTAGTGGAACACCTAATTTGAGTTCGTCAGTACCCCAAGCACATAGGATGACATAAAATTTCCTATATTCAATGGGAATGGGTCGAAAGACTCTGAGAAGCATTGGTTTTTATGTGAGGTTGTTTGGACCGTGAAACAGGTCCAGGACAAGGCCATAAAAAGGGCTCAGATGATCACAATGTTTAGGGGTTGTGCTCTCGATTGGTACATGAATTTTTCTATGGTCCCTACGAGAAACCCTAAGAAGTTATTAGATTATATTTGATCCCTATTAGATGAATTCAAGAAGACCAATTTTGATTCGCGGTGCATTACAGAGTTGAAGGAGATCAAGAAAATGTCGGGTGAGTCTGTCTAGGATTTCAACCAGAGATTTAAGACCCTAATGGCCAAGGTAAGTTTCCAAATGTCTGATGTCCAACACAAAGAATGGTTCATTGATGCGTTGTTACCACATATCCGTGCCCCCCTGATGCAGCAGAAGATAGTGTCCCAGATAGAAGCTCACGATCTTGCCATGAAGTTAAAAGCTTATCCAGTTGGAGAAACTGGTGTGGCAATTATGCAAATCCAGTGACGATGAGCTAATCTAATATTATAAATATAAGATATCAAGAAAGGAAAATAAATCCATGAGGAAGTCTAGTGTATGAGTTGCAAAACTGAAGGCTATCATAAGGATTCATGTCCAGTCTTCCTGGATTACCTTGTGTCAAGAGTGTCGAATCCATTGAGTTCACAAGGGATGCAATGGTGTCGAGTTTTCCAAACAAGAGGTCATCGTGAAAAAGAATGTATGTATTTACAGAAGATAGTAATTACGCCTGCTAGTCTTTATTGAAAATTTTGTCAATATGTGGGTCGTGATGAAAAGGATTGTAGGGCTTACCAGTTGTTGCAGAAAAAGACAATAGAAACCTACTTAATGAAGAATCATGAGAAGATGCAACATGAATGAGCTCATGCACAATTCCCTCAGCCAAGTGGAGGCGGTGATTTTAAAGGCGCGGGACAAGGAGGAGAATTTGATCGAGGGTGAGGCCAAATTATTTTCTATAATTATGGACAACCGGGACATTTTGCTACAGACTGCACCAATACTATGTCGACATGCTCATACTATAAAGTGTTGGATCATACCATTGAGGAGTGCCCACATCTTTTTGATAAATGGAAATCCATAATCACGGGGAACTAGAACCAACCTCCAAATGCAAATCAGAATGTTCAAAAAAATTCTACTGAGCCCTGAGAGCCTACTATTATTGTTTTAACAAGGGGTGGTGTTGCGACTAGGATGATCGAGGAGCATCATGGATAAATCCAAGAGCTTGACTTGCTGCGCAAAATAAAGTACCATTCCATGTCCAGAAGGAAAATGGAATCTTCTTCAATGCAAGAAATGAGTTTATGGATAGAAATCATGCTTCGACATATGTTGATTTTCCAGTGTTCAACAACAGACCAATCCTTGAGATGACACCAATATTTGACCAGTTACTCCAAAGGATGTAGACGAAAAAGGCAAACAATTTGAAAATTGTATTCAAGAGTTGTTTATATCTTGTGAAAGATAAAGTTGCTCTAGCAGAGCTATCAGGTCTAATAGAAGAACCCTAGAAAATTTTGCAACTATAGAAAAATGTTAATCATATTCATAGAAGAATGAAGACTGGTCGAGATCTACGTATGAACGCCCAAATAGGTGACTACGATATGGAATTTATTATTCTTGACTTGGGATCAGATGTTAATATCCTGACAGGAAAACATGGGAAAGCATGGGGAAGCCTAAGTTGGTACGGTCTCATGTTCAATTGAGGTTAGCCAATCAATTGAAGGTTTTTTCTATTGGTTGACTACCACGGGTTCTTGTCAAGGTGGAAGGGATCCAAACCTACATGAATTTTGAAGTAATATATATTATTGACGATACGAACCCTTATCCAACACTTCTAGGGATCGACTAGGCTATTAAGAATCAGACCATTATAAACTTTAAGAAGAGAATATTATCGTTTGAAGATTCAGAAATGCAGGCAATCGCTCCAATTGATCCTTTAGAGGGCCAACGACATGTTGATCCAATGAAGGGTGAAGGTCAAGAAGGGTACCTGGATAACATTTACAATATCTCGTTTGTAATGGATGACTACATCAATCCTATAGGTGATGGTAAATTAAGTTGGCGAAGTGTTAGTTCATGTTCGTCATATTCAGGTGAAGCCTTGTAGAATTGGAAGAACCGGTTGCATGAAGTGTTGATGCGGAAATGTGTGAGGATCATGAAATATCTCTAATGGGTAGGTACTTAGGTATGTGATCTACCAACTTATGAAGGATTACCTAATACGGATACATTTATCACAGAACTTGAAGACAAGGTATTAGAACCTCAGCACATGTTAGCTCTGGATGTCGCCTTGAAAGCTACACCAACAAGATGGTGGGTTGTTCAGAAACAATATATTTCAAGATGGCCCTAGTGTTGACATCCGCTAGGAATCATATTTGGAGAAAATATTTCTTACATTGATCCAAAGTATACAAGTTTGACGAATATTACCGACCACATTGAGGATTGGTGCATGTGGCATGGAGGACGGATGGAGGAAGTCACCTAGACATGAATGGTTTCATCTGTTTATACATACTCTGGACATGATACCAAGAAATTGGTACACATCAATTAAACTGCGACAAGGAACTATAGAATTGGATGAGTTAGCTACTCGCTTCACGCATACTTTTAGCTTTGTTGATGGTAGTATGACGGTTGATGTTGCTTTGCAGGTTATTAAAGACAAGATTTTTTAGGACATCCCTGTTCCGATGTCAAGTTTTCCTCAAAGAAATGTGACAGTTCAAAGTTGGATCGAGTGATATAACATCACTGGTGAACCTGAAGATGATGATCCACATGATATTCGTATCCCTGAATTTGAGGGTAGTCAAGTAGTGGAGGGACTGGGATTATCAAATGACAAATTTTTGAAGCCCCTCAAAGGATTCAACATACCACAAAAGAAACAACTGGTTATAAAAGTTGCAAACTTCCAGCTGATAGCTGGACAATTTTATAATATGGGACCATATGAGATACTCTATCGTTGTGTCTTGGAACATGAGGAACTGATGGTGTTGAATGAAGCTCTTGTTGGCATTGCAAAGGGACTACTATGCAGGAAAACCAACAACGCGTCAGATTTTATAGGAGGGATTATGGTAGCCTACCCTTCATGCATATGCTATGGATTATTGTCGTAGATGTGGTATTTGTCAACATACAGGGAAATCGTCACAATGAGATGAAATGAAGGTGGCACCACAAGTAACTTTGCAAGCATTCGATAAATGGGATATTGACTTTGTGGGTCCCATTAATCCATTGGGTAAACAGACATGTGCACAATATATAATTATTGTGATAGATTATTTAACTAGGTGGGATGAAGCAAGACAAGTCAGAGACTGTAATGCAATGACTACTGCAAGGTTTTTGTTCGACCATGTCATGACCAGGTTTGGTTTTCCAAAAAATTTAATAAGTAACCAGGTTATGCATTTTGTTAATCAGTTGATTGAGAAATTAATTGAGGAATTTGAGATCCGACATAGGAAGACAATGCCATATCATCCACAAGAAAATGGAGCTACAGAAGCTTTTAACAAAATCTTAGAGAATGCACTAACTAAGAGATGCAATGTAAATCATAATGAATAAGATCACAAAATACCTATAGTTTTATGGGCTTATCGCACGACATGCAATAAACTTACAAGGCACACTTCATTCAGACTGGTTTATGGGCAAGAGGATGTTATGCCAATAGAATACATTGTACCCAACCTAAGAATATCTGCAATTGAAGAAATATTATCTCAATTGTTACAGTTGGAAGAAGATTCTTCCATTGCAAGCTATCATCAGTGTGTCGAGAAAGAGCGACACAAGGCTTGGCATGACCGCCACATTAAGTTCAAGAAATTCTAGCCATGTGATTTTGTTCTTCTCTGTGATAATAAGTTTTTGAAATATCCTAGTAAGCTCCCTACACATTGGTTGGGACCATATGTTGTCATTCATGTTACTGATGGAAGTGTTGTTCAGTTACAAAAGTTAGATGGTACACCCTTCGACGGGTTGGTAAATGGGAGTAGACAAAAATCTTATGGGGATAGTCGTACATCGCTCGACTAAATAGGCATTGACTCAACTTGTACAAAATAAGTGGGGAAATCTTGTATATAAGTTTGCAATTGTCCTTTGAAGTAAGGTCTGTCTCAAGTTAAATTTTTGTCGCAGGATACAAGTTTGTCACAAGTTAAAGTTCTATCGCAGGCTATAGGTCTATCACAAGTTAAAATTATGTCGCAAGATTAATTTTTGTTGCAGTTAAATTTGGGTTCGCAGGAGATTTTGGCGGTGTGCTTTTTGTCAATTCTATAATTAATGCATAATAATTTCCTACTTTTATGGTGAGCAAAGTGATGTCTTTAATGGTGCTTTGTCATAATGACCGAAAATATCTCAGCAAGTGAAGGGATTATCGGCCACCTTTTTCAATTTATTGCAGACCCATGTGATTGGTTGACTTGCCACATGCGTATATATATTTCACTCCTCAGCGGAAGCCATATGCCTCACTATATCGAAGTGTGAAGTTTCTTGAAGAAAAATAATTGTCTCCAACTCATTGAGTTTGAAGCTTTCTATAATGGAGATTATTGTGTCGAGTTCAAGCACCATTTGAGGATCAGGTGTGGAGGATCCCCTTGCCATACCCATTGTAGAGGAGGCACTGGATGTTTCCTCATGACCCATCCCTGTAAATCAATCAAGGAAGAAGCGAACAAATAACCGGGTCGTTCTTCCTGAGCAAAGATTCAAAGCAACGCATGACGTTGAAGCTTTAGGGTCTGGTTCAGCAACAATACTTCCTGGGTATATTCCACCAAGAAAGGATGATTCTCTCAATAAGGTCATTCGCAAGAATGCCAAGTATCTGCAGGTTAAGCTAAGCATTTCAAAAGTTGTGCATGTCACGACGGATATTATGTCGAACTTGAGGAAGCTAACATTCACAGACCATGATTTGAGGAAGTTCCATGAACTCTAGCTTTCACGGTATATGACTTCAGTATAACTGGTCGAAGGTGGGCCTATTTAGTTGGTCCCTATTGATTGGGCTCATGGGTTGGAGAAGTAGGGCATTCGGTCTTTGATGAATATGCCCCAATTTGGTCACATTATTGAGGTTAATGCGTGTGTGAAGCAATTGTTGGTATGCTTCCATTGGGTTTGTTTGTGGTTGGATAACCATATTTTTGTTGACATCGACTTGATTTCTGCCATCACAGGTATTCCTAAAGTAGGAGTCGACCCAATGCCATTTTTTGATAGTAAGGAGCATGACCTGAGTCTTGTCACTTGAATGAAGGAGAAGTACAATCTTACATGGGATAAGAGGGGGTTTAACATCACCGCTATCAGTGATCAGTGTGTTCAGTTCGCAACCAAATTATTGTATAGTAAGTTATTAAGGAAGATGTGACTGAACCAGTGAACTATTGGTACCTTTGTTGCATCTGAGCAATGTGTTGTTGGAGTCCAGATGAATTGGTCCACATTTTTACTGAACGAATTATTGGTGGGCGTTGTCAATGCACAGGAAAAAAGTACTCCTTTCACTTATTCCTGGTTGCTAGTTTTGATATTTTTTGTCGCATGGGTTGATCCACCCAACTATTAGGGGATGGAAGTGCATGTCACATGTCACGGCAAATGCTATCAAAACTTATGGTATGAGAAGAAGAACTGACATTAACAAATGGAAAACAATATTTAATTCTACATGCATGTTGATGCACTAAGGAATCATATTGGAAATCAGTCAAGGATTGCCGTAGAAACTGTCCAATGGTACATAAATGCGATCAAATTTACTACAGGAGCTCACCATTTGTATCTACAACCACAGCGAGACCCCCAACATCAATGGTTAACCACTGCATTTCAGTTAGTTGAGGAGGAACTTGATATGATCATTCGGGATTAGCCTAAAGAATGGAAGCAAATTATCGTAGATGACCTATTGTACGTCGAAGCCAACCCGCAGAAAGAGGGCACGTCAAGAACTCAAGTAGAGGACCCCTAGGATGAAGAAAAAACCACCCAGCTTAACTCGCGACAGTAATGAAGAATCAAGTGCAACGCCAATGGATCCAAAATTGGGGGAAAAGAGGAAATTTGTTGAAGAGAGCAAAAAGAGTCACAAAAAGAAAAAGGCTATCAGAGATCCCCCTTGTGGACTTACTGATGACGACTATAACTTACTGGCCGACAAAATGATGGAGGTTGCTAATGAAACATGTCAGAATATTGATATTCAACGCACAGACCTGATTGGGAGCATTACAGACTTACTTCAGACTCTTTGTGTTGCGGTGAAGGAAGTAAGGATAACAGTCAATAGGGGCCTGTCGTAGTTGCAGTCGCAAGAAGCAGGTACTTCTAAGGATCACCCAGCTGAAGTACAACCAACTCGACAACATCATAATGTTCAAGTGTTTCCTAAAGCGCTTGAATTGGGCACACCATAATATAATGGCATGATTCAAGACATTATTTATGTCGGCATAGATCTCTCTATCCTACCCATGTTTTTACTACATAACATACAGCATGTTGCAGTCAACGAAATTAAGGCAAGGGAACATATGGTGTATGAATATTCGAAGCAATTGAAGACCACCATATCTTCGCTCTTGAATCAGTTGGAGGAAAAATAGCAGCATACACAAAGGTGGTAGCAAGATAGGAATAGACTTGAGCAAGCTATTGCGTTTTCCTTCCATGAAATTCCAGAGGTTGGAGTTACACCCAACATGCTCCCTAAGGCTCGGGTCATTAGGCTAGGGGAAGTGGCTATTGACTTCCACCAAATAATTGTAGAACTAGAGGCTAAGCTTCTTCCTAGCCACCATCTGAAGTACTAAAAGAGCGATGGAAGTTAGTTGATGAATATGTGCAACAAATTCAGGAGGTTGAGGAAACTTTTGCTTAGGCATATGCGCAGGTTTTCCATGCCTAGGAATCCTTGATGGATGATGTTGAGCTAAATGAAATAATAAAGAAACTTCATGCAACAGATTCTAATCTGAACGGGATAAGGAACTCATTGAAAACATTTTCTCTGGTCGAGAAGATGAGTAAGGCCACTAAGCTCAAATTCTTGTAGCAGCAGGTCACTAAGCTTGAGACACAATAGCAGCGAAGAACTGATTGTGTCATAGAGCTTCAGGTTGAAGCAGAGTAGGTCACAAGGACTATTCATCCAGTACATGTCCAGGTGTGACAAGATGTTGAGGCGATAAAGGTGGAAAGTTCAGAACATCTCAGTTCTGGAATTATGGAGAAAATTTCCAAGGTAAAGGAAGATGTTCAGGGGCATGGAGAGGATGTGATGAAAATATTCCAATATTTTCAAGATAAGTTGAACGCGACAGAGATATGTGTCTGAAGTGGCTCGGGATGAGCCGCATGCGAGTGTTGGGGTGTTGTTGGCCCTAGAAAAGTGTATAAAGTTCGGTCCATAATTTTTGATAAGTTCGGTCATGGTGTGAACAAGGATGTGATGGAGCGAAGATGGAATGGGTCAAATCCATAATTTTGAGCAATGTTTGTGGAAACATTAAATGTATGCAGTGAATTAGTTAGAAAAGTTGTCCACTTATGGGTAGTGGGTGCAGGATGTAAAATCGGTCATTAGAGTCTATAAAAAATATAAAAGGGTTGGGCTTTAGGGGTTCATAAAATATGAGAGAGACAGTCGAGAGTTAGATCTGAAGAAGTTTGTTGTAAGTTGTAGTGAAAAGAGTGAATAAGAGTCATGAAGGGCATGTAAAGTTGATCCGCAAGCCGTGTGCACGGATCTAATGTAAAGGATATTTGGGGATATGTGTACAGGTTGTGTGTGTAGACTAAAGCGATCAAACATGACTTATTCCAAATGAAGAGCATTTTCATGGCTTTTTTCCCATATGGGTTTCCACATTAAATTCTATGTGTCAAATGGAGTATGTTTGTTTTATGTCTAACTCTTTCTAATTTGCTACGACTGATAATATTTCTTATGAAATGGAATAATAGTGTTGAAAATGTTTGTAGATGTGATTTAGACCTGTTATGTTTTCATATTCTGTTGTTATATGTGGATTATCGTTTACTTATTTGCATCGTTGGGTAGTCTATCGAGCACTGCCATGGAGAGATCCCCTTCTATCAGTGTGGAAGCCTGGTTCCTGTAGTCCCTATAGGTATCTCAAGTGAGACTTCACTTGTTTCGCAGGTGTCGTCGATGGTTTTATTCTATGTCGGGCCAATGCCTTAGGCTTTGTTGGTTGGGCTGGAAGGTTGAACCTGGGTTAGTCGAAGCGAGCCAACAACTACTTCTTCTTAAAGTGAAGGAAATTACCTAATTTTGTGTATTGTTTGGCAACTTCTACAAAGAAGAATGGATACATACCAACTATGGAAAGTAGAAGGGATTTCACTAAAAGAAATACATCCTAAAATACGTAAAATTATCCCCATGAGGAAATTTCCCCTTCCCTATCAAATAAAGCCTTGCTTTCAAGGTTAGAGAATTATGTTCTCTACCCAATATCATTTGTCTTACCTTTGTCACAAAGAAATATGGTACCAAGCTTTATCCTTCCAAAACAATGGGCACCATAAATGTATAAGCTAATCATTTGCGTCTACACCATCAATAATTGGAAATTTTTAATATTTTTAATATTTTTCTATTATTTCCCTAAAACACTCTTAAAGTGTTTAGGGACTTTTTCTATTTATGATGATGATGATGGACAAACAGAAGTTGTGAATCACTTGGTTGTACAACTACTCTACATGTATAACAACAAGCATCATCGAACATGGGATGAAATTCTCCCATGCATTCATCATAGCTACAATCATGCTCAACACAGCTCAACATACAAGAGTTTGTTTAAAATATACTATGAATTTCAACCCTCAACACCTATAAACTTGATTAGTCCTTTGACACAATTGAACAAAACTGATCATGGACAACAAGGAGTTGAGAAATCACTCAAGTTCAAGGACCAAATTTGTGACATTTATAAACAAGCACAGGAGATGTTACAACGAGCTAATGTGAAAGCTAAGTCCCAACACGACAAGAATTGTATTCCTCATCCTTTTCAAGTTGTGAATCAGGTCTGGATACACATCAAGAAAGACTGGTTCACTAGTCCATACAAGAATCTAAAGCCTTTGTGTTATGGTCCATACGTTGTTCTTGAGAATATTGGCAAAATTGCTTTCAAGCTTGACATTTCTTCATACATAGGCATGCATCCAGTATTTAATGTGGATCTACTTCAACCATATCATGCACCATTGCTATAAAAAATAGACTTGTAGAAAACAAAACCTAAATACATACATCCAGATGTTTAGGAGACTCTTACTTGTGACACAATCGTGGCACGAAGAGTACGCCATATAAGGCTGCAAACAATTGATCCCTTGTTTCAGGTAGCTAAAGTAGGACATCTCCTAGCCCAAGGTAAGTGGTATTCTGCTGATGAACTAACCAAGAAGTTTCCTCATCTACTTGGGAAAGAAATGGGGACCATTTCTTCTTAAGTAGGCAGGAATTATGCATCCAAGAAGTTTATTGGCTTGTTCGGCTAGTTAGCCTAGTCCTAGTCAGTTCTCACATCACTTGTCGAAGATGACGACTGCTAGAACCTACGACAACATAAATCGTCAAGACGAACGATTCCAGCATGCTCCGTCAACACCAGTCACCGCACATCGACAATACTGACTTCAATAGAGTGTCGCTATGTCTACCAGTCGACTGTGACAGTTGCACTTCTCCAACTATCACAATTTTCCTTGTAACTAAACATAACTGGAAGGCACCCAAGCATTCCAGTGCACTCTATAAAAACATGTACATTAATGTATTATGAATTAAGTGATGCATGCAATAGAGTACACATAAAAGTAATAAAATAACTTTGTTCTGAATTCTTACATTTTGTCTGTAAACATATGCTTACTACATTATTGCTTCGATTTGTCGACTTAGCCTAAATTGCTTCTGCCAAAACAGAAATCGATTCATTCAAACGAACCTGTTGACCCCCATCAAACACCTAGGCAGGGAGGATCAACATAGCTAGCACATGTTATAATTTTGATGGTTATACAATATCTTAAAACATTTAGCATCATAACATCATAACCATAATCAAAGGATCACTAAAAGAAAGACAAGCACAACCACACAAAAGAACACAGATATTTATTCTCGAAAACCCTCATGGGGGAGAAAACCCAACAAAAATTTCTCAATATATAATTCGACCAAGTACAATGTAAAACCCCAATAATAATAATAGCAGCTCCATTTCCATAGTATATTGCCTCTCTCTCATTCTCTCTCTCTCTCTCTCTCTCTCTCTCTCTCTCTCTCTCTCTCTCTNGTTTGTTAATGAGAGAGGCCCCTCAGCTATTCATATTCATCGGGTGAGTGAATTAATTACCTAACTAGGTCAGTCAGGTTCTCTAATTAGGGATGACCTACCTAGGAAGACTCAAAATAACATTTATAAAATACTTTTGTGGGTACTATTGCCCTGAATTACAACAAAGGTTTCACCTCATGACTTTTACATGACCAATTACATTAAGGATATCTCTGAATGGAGGAATAACATACCTAAAGGAAGAATACAATAAAAGTACAATAGAATATCTTCGAAAGTTACATTTCTTTCAACACTCCCTCTTAACAAGGAAGGTATTCTACATCATCAACAACAACTGTATAACTGAATAGTGAATCTATATGTCATAGGAATTTTTGTAACAACAACATCATAAGCATCATCTTCATCACGGAACATCGTCTTCATTGAAAATTTTCATCACGGGACATCATCATCATGGAACATCACATCACGAAACATCATCATCGTTGAATATCATCATCATGCAGCTGAGCATCATCATCGTGGAACATCATCATAATGCATCATCATCGTGGAACATCATCACAGAGAATCATCATCGTGGAACATCATCATCATGAAACATCATCATTAATGTGTAAATACTGGAATATCATCATCATATGGGACATCATCATCATCATCTAGGATATCATCAGTATGTGAATACTGGGACATCATCATCATCAGTATGTGAGTACAGGGACATCATCATCATCAGTATGTGAGTACTAAGACATCATCATCTGCAACATCAGTATGAGAATACTAGAACATCATAATCATATGCAACATCAATATTTGAATACTGGAACATCATCATTATTTGCAACATCAATATGTGAATACTGGAACGCCATCAATATCTATAACATCAGTATGTGAATACTTGAACATCATCATCATCTACAACATCAATATTAACTACTGGAACAATAGCAACATCATTAGCATGTTAGTGCTAAAACAAAATCATCAACAAATAAATGCTAGATCGTATTTTGTATCATCAACATAGAGATGTTGGAACATCATCATCAGTAGCATAGAATGTTGAGACAACATCATCATCATCAACATAGAAATGTTGGAACAACACCATCATCAACAGCACAAAAATGTTGGAACAACACCATCACCAACAACATAGAAATGTTGGAACAACATCATCATCATCATCATCATCATAGAAATGTTGGAACAACATCATCATCATCAACATAGAAATGTTGGAACAACATCATCATCAACATAGGAATGTTGGCATCATCATAGAGTGTTGGAACCACATCATCATCATCATCATCATAGAAATGTTGGCATCGACGTAGAGTGTTGGAACCACGACGTCTTCCTCATCATAGAAATGTTGGCATAAGCACATAAAGTTGGAACCACATCATCTTTCCCTTTGGGAAATATAAATCAACATCACAGTGGGTTCTCCGGTAGATCCACTTGGGCATTTGTCTGACTTACTAACCCTTTCGGGCCAAACAATTATATCCATACAAATGGATCTACCTGGGGACCAAACAAGCATTGTCTATATTACTAATACTTTCGGGCCAAACAAGCCTAGCCAGACATACTAATCCCCCTAGGATTAAACATGCCTAGTCTAACTTACTAACCCTTTTGGTCCAAACAAACCTATCCAGACATACCCTACCTAGGTTGAGCTACCACACCACTGCAATAGGAAACCTATTGCATCATCACCACTCCCTCTTTCGAGGTAGATCCTTTCGGACTACACCAAGCTTGTCTTGAAAGTATTCAAACTTTACATGAGAAAAAGGCTTAGTCAACACATCAACAACTTGTTCTTCAACATCCTTCTCTTATACATCCGCAACTTCATCGTACATTTTCAACTGCATCATTCTTCTTTTGTACATTTGCAACTTCGTCATTTGCATCATATCCCGTATACATACGGTAACTTTCTAGGTGCCTTTGATATCTACCAAGACATTATTACGAGCACTTGGGCACGACCTGGATCATTGGTATCAAAGCTTGATCTTGTTCAGAGCCTAAGTTATATCAACACTTTCATCAAAGTTATTTAAATTATTCATGTTCAAACACACTCGCAAACTCATCAAAACAAGCAAACACTTCCTTCGAATTCAGAAAAGATGGCTGAAGAAGTAGACAATAGACATGCAACTGACGAGACATAACAACTCATAGAAAAATCATTGGCTCTCCAGCGGACTAAAATGTTCGCCCAATTCAGCGATATTCTCATGCGATTCGCTTCAAACTTCAGGGAATCCTTGATGCAACCTCACTCCGATAAGATCAGCCCCTTCAAAGTGCAAATGAATCTCGACATACCGAATATTGAAGGCAAGATTGACGCGGAATCCATTGACAATTGGGTACAACAACTAGAATCTTACTACTCTATGAATCAACTCTTTGAAGCAGAAAATATCACCATTGCATCCTTAAAGATGTCAACCTCCGTACACTGCTGGTGGGAAAATTTATCGACAAAGATGGAAAAGAAGGCGGACACATAGACACATGGGTAAAATTTGTCGAGTATGTACGAAAGGAATTTTACCCGCCCAAGTATCTTGAACGATAGTATAAGAAGTGGCAGCAACTAAGGCAGTGGAAAGACCAATCCGTGCAGAGTTATACCAATGAGTTTTATCGACTCATGGAAAGACTTGGCATCCAAAAAGAAGAAAAATTGCTTGTTTTGAAGTACGTCAACGATTTATTGCCATACATTCAGCAAGAGACGAATTTTCTAACTGCCAGTACGCTTGCAAATGCATTTCATTACGCCAACAAACTTGAATCCAAACAAAAAGGAAAAGTATGTTTTGCGAACAAGCCAACATGTCGAACATCCGACAAGAAGTCATCTGTCGACACCGACAAGTCAAAGAACCCTTATCAGCTGACTCCGCCAAATCCTCATCATCAAAAGAAGAACTTTCAGAAATACGGGAGGGATCACAACAAACAAGCTCCTACCGAGAAATGGTGTGATTTTCATAATTCAGCGTGGCATGATACGTCAGAATGCAAAGCTCAGAAGGAATTTTTGGAAAAATTATCGACATCTGACTTGTCCGACATAACCTTGGTAGAATCTGATCTAGATGCAACAACCCTCTTGGATTAGACCTCAACCACTCCTACAACCTTGACTTTCGTCGATGAGGAGGAACGAGAACGCCTATTCCATACATGGATATGGGTTCAGAAAAATCCATTACATCTTATTGTGGATAATGGTAGCCAAAAGAACTTCGTTTCTAGAGATCTTGTGAAGAAATTAGGTCTTGTCACCACTTCACATCCGCATCCTTACAATATCGGTTGGATGAAGGATGGATAGGAACTAATAATCACACGCCAATGCAGACTCACCTCCTTCATTAATCCTTTTGAAGATGAAGTACTATGTGATGTGGCACCACTTTTCATAGTCGACGCCTTGTTTGGGAAACCCTACTTGTGGGATCGACACGGTACATATCAGTCATGGCCCTAGAAGGTGATTGTCAAAATTCGAAATCAATGGTACAACATACCAGAGCAATAACTCACATCAACAGTTGCTATGATATCTTCCAAACAAACAAGAAGCTTATCAATCATGCTCAAAAGTTCGCATTAATTATGATAAAGCCTCAAAATTCCAGAAATACTGCAGCAGCGAGTCGACTCACCACCCAACGTAATTCTCAACAACAACAATAGATCGACAATATTCTTGAGGAATACTAATATGTATTTCAAGAGACGAATGGAGTACCTCTGCATTGCTAGGTAAAACACTCCATTGAACTTATTCCTAGTTCTTCATTACCTAATGCATTTGTTTACAGAAGATCCATTCTTGAGAACGAAGAGATTCACGGAAAAATACAGGATTTGATCGATAAGGGTCATATCCTCCCCAGCTCTTCTCCTTGTAGAAGTCCAGTCGTCCTAGTTCCAAAGAAAGATGGGACTTGGCACATGTGCATCGACTATCGGTCTCTCAACAAAATTTCAGTAAAGAACATATACCCTCTTCTAGGGATAGATGAACTCAACAACAGTATAAAAGGCGCTAAGTTCTTTACAAAACTCGACCTCAAGTCGGGATATCATCAAATTTCAATCGATTCCACCGATGTATGGAAAATTGATTTCAAGACCAAGGAAGGATTGTTTGAATGGTTAGTCATGCATTTCGGCTTAACTAATGCACCTGCAACCTTCATGAGATATATGGATGACCTTCTATGACTCTTCATCAGCAAGTGTGTCATTGTCTATCTCGACGATATCTTGATTTTCAATCGATCATGGGAAGAACATGTCAGACAACTTCGACAAGTCTTCGACACTCTCCAACAACATCGACTATATCTGAACATGGACAAATGCTCATTTGCGATGACCAGCATCAAATATTTGGGTTGTGTAATTGACTCTGCAGGAATTCATGTCGACCCAAAAAAAGTACACATCCCCAAAAAATTCTTGAACTAAGAAGTTTTCTTGGTTTGGTGAATTTATATGGATGGTTCATACTTGGCTTCAGTCACATCGCATGGCCTTTGAATCAGTTGACTAAAGGACATGGTAAAATAGTCTTCAAATGGACATTGACACAACAACAAGCTTTCGAGCAACTCAAAAACAAGATGTGTACTGCACCAGTACTTATGTTACATGATTTGCATCAGCCTTTTGAGATTGAGATGGATGCATCGGACTATGCTCTCGATGCAGTGATCACTCAGTTAGGTCACCCAGCCGTGTTTCATTCTAAAACTTTCAATGACAATGTTAGAAGGTATTCTACGTATGAAAAATAACTGTACACCATTGTGCAAGATCTTAAACAATGGAGACACTACATTCTTGGCAAGGAGAAGGTCATCCTCACTAACCATAAACCTTTGTAGTTCACTTCGTCCCAGTTGAAACTACAGACAACCTGAAAACTCAAGTGGATTAATTACCTGCAACAATTTCAGTTGGTTATTAAGTATCGAAAAGGAAAATCCAATGACGCATTCGATTGTCTCAACAAACCACCCATTACTCTACTATCTACGGTGATGAGTATGCGGGATTATGACACTACTACTTGACCACAATTGTATTCGGTAGATTGTGACTTCTCCTCAATTTATCGACAACTTCAGACCGACACGGTGTCTACTATCGACTACTTCCTGAAGGACACCTTGTTATACAAGCTTGGACAACTTTGTGTAGCAACCGGTGAGCATCGACAGAAGCTCAATTGGGATGCGCACTACAGCAAGACTGCAAGACATTTTGGAGTCGCAAAAACACTTGTTATCCTCCAAAATTATTTTTATTAGCCTTCACTTAAATATGATGTCAACAAGTACATTCGATCATGCATGGTTTGTGCCATTGCTAAACCACCGAATCCACGACAAGGGCTGTATACACCCCTTCCAGTTCCTAGTCGACCATGGGAATCTATTTCTATGGACTACTTGATAGGATATCCTACTACCAAACATCGACATGACACGATTTTAGTAGTAGACAACAGATTTTCTGAGATGGTTATCCTCATACCATGCAAGAACACTACGACAACACAACAGACTACTCATCTTTTCTTCGAACATGTGTGGAAATATTATGGCCTCCCCACGACCATTATTTCTGATAGAGATGCTAGATTTGTCAACACCTTTTGGAAAACTCTCTGGAAACAGCTCGACATGAGACTTTCTTTGTCGACAACCTTCCATATGCAAACAGACGGAAGTTGTAAATCGCTTGGTAGTACAACTACTTTGCATGTACAACCATAAGCATCGTTGAACATGGGATGACATCCTTCCATACATACAACACAACTACAACCGTGCTCAACATAGTTCTACGGGAAAGTGTCCATTTGATATTTGTTATGTATTTCAACCCTCAATGCCTATCAAATAGATCAATTCCTTGACACAGTAGAGTGACACCGACTTTAAAGGAAGAGAAGTGGAGAAAGCATTGAATTTCAAAGTTCAAATTTACAACATCCAGAAGCAAGCACAAGAAATGTTGCAACGAGATAATGAAAAATATAAGGCCCAGCATGACAATCATAGTATTCCTCACTCATTCCAAATTGGGGATCAGATCTGGTTACATCTAAAGAAGGAGTGCTTCACTGGTCCACACATAAATTTGAAACCTTTGCGATATCTTCCATACAGTATCCTTAAACACATTGGAGAAAATGTTTTCCAACTCGACATTCCTGCATACCTTGGCCTACATCTAGTTTTCAATGTAGATCTACTTCGACCATACCATGCACCATTATTGGAAACAAATGACTTACAGACAGCAGGACCCGAAGACATCCATCTAGATATTTAGGAACCTCTTCTTTGTGACACCATTGTGGGACGACGCATACGCCATACAAGGACGAACTCCCTTCCCTTGTTTCAAGTGGCTAAAGCTGGGCAGCTCCCTGCACAAGGAAAATGGTACTTTGTTACTGAAGTAGGAAACAATTTTCCTCACTTGAACGAATACACAATGGAGACCATTATTTCTTAAGGAAGGAGGAATGATCCAACCAGCAGTTGACATATTGTCAAACTTTGACAAAGTCTAGCACTTCGACAACTCAACCGCTTCGACAGGTTCAGCATCGGCTTCGACAAGTCTGAATCTCGACACAACCGACCTCGATAAATATCGACATACAACATCTTGACATGCTTTGTCGATATCTGTCGAACATCGACATATTGACTCTCTGTCGTCTTCGACGGTTGAACTTCCAAACCGTTATAATTTCTTGTAATTGAACGTAACAGGTAGTCACCTTAGAAAAACGTGTTTCCTATCCTTGGGGACATGTATTGGTGTAACATTGATCTTCCGATTGTTTATAAGTTTTTGACCATGTTTAAAGGATTATAATCCTCCCTAAGATAGATCTAGGGTTTTATCCCAAGATATTGTAAGTTACTTGTAGGGTTGTTGAGCGTATAACCTATATAGTAGGATCCACTCTCATTTGTATCTTGTTATTGTGGATTAGAAAATAAAACTATCTTTTGTCTCAAAGCTCTTGGTTTTCTTTGGAGATATTTCTTATATTGTAAGGCATTCTTGGTTAAGCTATTCTTGAGGTAACATGCATATTTTTCCATTGTCAAACTCCTAGATCTAGATCATAGATTAGTAAAATTGTTTCACGGAAACTAAGTCAAAAAAAATCCCTCTACTTGCTATATGCTTTGGTTTTGTTTGCTTGATAAGATATAGCATCTCTTAAAGTATTGTGAGTTTAAGTAAGCATAGGATAGGGTGTATGCTAGGATCTAATTATTGGAGGTGTATGCCTATGGAGTAACCCTTCCTTGAAAGGAATTTTCATCAAACCAAAAAGGCTTAGGGTGGAATTGTCTTGTTTTTGCAAGTATTCAAGATCCAAGTAACATCAAACTAAGCCCAAGGAGGACTATCTTAAACACCCCATGAGCCCAAGGGTTCAAGACACTTATCATATTTGATCACACTGACCAAAAAAATACAAAACAAAAATCTTTATTCTCTTTATTAGCTAAGAAATCTGAATATTGTAAGGCTGATTTTAACTTTCAAAATTTCTAGGCATTTCAAGCCTATATAAAATCTAACTTGTTTGCATCATTTTAAGCCATTTTTTATTTAGTTTAATTTATGTTCTGATTTAATTTTTAAACAGATGGTAAACAAAATTAAATCTATCCCCTAATGCTTTATAAACTCATATCTTGGGTTAGGGTTTGGTGCTAGATTAATAAAAAAAACTAGGTTATCTCATTAAGTATTAGGCAGATTTTTAGTGGATCATTTCATTCACTTTGGCTTCAATATATTTGTGGAAATTCATTGTGATATATCTTAATAGTTCTAGAAATTTTACCGGCTGCTAGCACTCCTTTATTTTCATATTTCACAATTTTATGTTTTGTTAAAAATTTCATGGTCAATTCTGATTTTGCATGGTTATCTTACTTTTTTACAAAACAATGTTTCCTTTTTTGAAAGCAAGATCATTCATGAGTGTTTATCTCAGTTAATGGTTGGATAGTGGTTCATTGTCTTTAGTTTATCAGTGAAGCATGACTTGGGAGAGACTCGTGAATACTCACAAATCTGGGAAGTGGAACCCTAGCTCAAGTAATCGACCCATACTCATTTCATACTCGCCTGAACTTGAAAACCCAATGCACTCGAGAGACTCAACACACACTCCCCCATACTCGACACCGACTCACTTGGAAACTCTACATGGATTGGACCTCGTGGACGCCAACTGTTATGTAGTTTGCCATGATAAATTTTAGAGGGAAAAACGATGTGTTATAGGTTATAAAGGGATCGTATTCATTCACTCATTCATCAATCATCAGTGACTCAGTCTCTCTGTCGCTAAGAAGCAGAAGGAGGTCGAACAGTCGTAGAGGAGGTCGCTCAGTCATGGAGGAGTTGTGGAGGAGGTCATTGTTTGTTGCTAGTGTTCTGAACTCTGCTCATTTCTTGGTGCTTCGTTGGTGTTCTGTTGACTCTGCTCATTCATGTTGTTGGTCGGTTGTCTCAACTTCGAAGGAGGTCGCAGACATTTCCCTGTTAGTAACATTTTGTTTTTTTCATTTTTATTTTATTTTATTTATGTTATAAATTATAATATGATTTTATTGTCTTTTAATTTTAATCGTTTTTTATTTTTATTTTTTATAACTTATATGATTTTATTGTTTTTTAATTTTAATTGTTTTTATTGTTTTTTATTTTAATCTTTTTTTATTGTACTTTTCACTTTTGCTTTTATTGTTTTTAATTGGTTTTTAATTTTTAAATCACTATGGTTTATGAACACTATGGCGTATGATCACTATTTAATTTAAATTTTTGCATACAAAAATTAATTTTATCTATGACATAATGTTATGAATTATTGCATTGCTTGTATTTTTATAACTTATATAGATTGGAAATGCCATTAACCTCTATTTTATGCTCAAAATGTACCATATTTAAAAAAAAAATCTCATTTATTGAGTTTTGTCGAGTATGCCCCAAGTCTTTCCTGAGTCGATGAGTCATATGCCAATCGAGTCTAAGCCGTGCAACATTAATCTTTACTAAACACATCTACTTTAGCTAAGCGATTCACTAATTTTGATAATTTTGGAAAAACACTTGTGCAATTTCACATACTTCTAATATTTTTCTATTGCACGGTCTTGGAATGCTACTTCATATACTTGGATAACTGAATCATGGATCAATGGGTTAACACTGTCTCAAAACCCTAAAAAATTAAAAAAAATATTTTTTTTCCAATTTTTGGCCTCAAAATTTCAGCCCTTCCTCCTATAAGTTTGTCTTGCCTTCTTGGTCTCTAGAAACCCTAGGACGAAATGTTAGAAATCCCAAAAACCCAAAAATAAATTATAAAATACCTAAAAAACAATCCTAAAACCTAATTTCCTACCTTAAAGCCTTTTCTTTCAGCCCTATAATTCTCCTTTGACCTCGGTCTTCCTTCCTCCCCCCTTTCCATACCTCATCCATCTCTTTTGTTGACCACGACACTATTGTAACATCCTATTGGCTCCCCCCTCTATGTTACTGCTCCAAGTCTACAATAAGTTGCAGATTGTCTCCTTTTGACAACCATTGACACTTGTAACAAAAGTGAGCACATAACAACATTAAAGATCAATCAAGGGTTAATGTTGTTGCTGTTGAATAGAGGTAAAACAAAATCTGAAGCGTAACTCTGTTTGCATACATATACCAGACTTGGATACATTGCTAACGAAGTGCTTTGGAGTTGTTTGATTTACATTAAGTGCATAAGATTCGTGTTCAACACGTCTTCTTTGGATTTTTAAACGTTGCTATAAATGTTATCTTAAAAAGACTATATTGTTGTCATACTGTCATAATTATAATTACTTACTGCTGAAGTGATATACTTGGTATATTGTGCTTGCTCATGAATATTTGGACAACTCCCTATTGGAATATTTCTTCCTACCTTACTGTACCATACACTATTAATTGAATAATTGCATGCTCATGATAAATGTTATGTTTGTTAATGAAAAGGATATGCGTGTTGCATCCACAAGATTTATATTTTATATAGTATGTCTTCTTCATTCTCGAATTGATTGATATAAGGCATTGGTCATTGATATTGTTGTATACAAAACATGGTTTTCTTTGCCAAGTGTCTTGCAGAATACATAAAGGCCTCTTCCCTTGGAGGTTACGACACTCCAAAGAAGTTGGAATTGTGACTAAGGTGACAATGGTCACTCTTCTATACATTTGTTCATCGGACACTAGGCCTGCTAGTTCATTCAGTAACACAACCTCTACTCAATATTGTAGCAATATAAATTGCTTACATTTGTCAAAATGCTCTTGGTCAAATCATTACAAAAAATGGATCATTTTTGTGCAAGAGTTTCTTCACTTCTAGGAATTGAGGCATAGGCATACCTTCTATCAATAGTGCATCTACATACACAATACGGACAATCCTATAACGTATAATTTGTATTACACCCTCTTAAGAAGAAGTTTAAGCATTATGAATAGTAAGTGAGAAGTGCATGATTACTTTATCTTCTTGTCTTTCCTCCATGTCAAAGACAAGCATATTTTCTCAAAGGTATAGATTGGAATATACATCAACAAATAGTTTAGCACATTCAACAAACAATAGAAACACATCAATCAGTTGAGTGGATTTGGACAAGTCAATGGTATGTGCAAACGAATTATGAGCAACCTTCCAAATAATGTGAGCTTAAAACTCAAATACCCTAGTAGCATTAGAAATAGAACCAAACTCAAGAGTAATATGTTCTTAAGAGAAGGATTAGTGAAATTTGAAAGACTTATGGGGGGCAGAACAAAAAGGATGGGAGAGATACAAGGAATTGAGGTAGTGACTAGAAAGCATAAAGGCTAGATAGGCATTGTCAACAAGGAGGAGACAGTTATACACCTAGAAAGCCTCAATATGAGGAATAAGGGATGTGTTCTAAGGTATAGTCCATCATAAAAACACTTCCATTATTATGGAAACATGCAAAAAAAGAGATCCCAATCAAAATAAACAATCCATTGGAACCCCTTGTAGCAAGAAAATACTCTCTATAAGAGGCAAATCCACTTGTTCCATATACAAAAGATTGATTCAAGCCAAAACCTTAAACATCTAGATCACAAATGCAAAGTTCACCTTCAATAATATCTTGAATTAGTACTTGTTGAAATCCAAAATGAGTACCAAATTCCCAAAAAAAAGTGAGACACTCCATCATAGATAATGTTATAGACAAAGAGAGATTTTGAAAAATATCATAATCTAACATCAACATCCATCTCAGATGCTCATAAAACAGGCAGAAAAATATCAAATGGACACATAAACATATCTAAAATATTCATTAAGCTCCAACAAAATGACCTTAAAGCAAAAGAAAATATAAATAACAAAAGGCACACCTATTAAACCACAAACACCATCAAATAACTAAGTACATTCGTGAAAGGGAAGTACAAATATACAGAGACAGGGGCTAAGGCCCTTTTACAAGTCTCATGTGTCTCCGTAAGGAAAAGGAGATCAAGAAGCAACATCCTAAAATAACTTAAAGAGAACCACTTCATGCCACTAAGAAATAAAGGATACATAGGTAAGATGGAAGAGTCAATCAAAGACTTAAACAAGTCATAATTCCTTTTTTTCTTCTGCCAAACTAGGTCAAGTTAACATTCTATCAAACTTAAAAGGAAATTGATTTAGTGCCAACTATTAGCTTTTTGGATTACCCAAAAGTGTTTTCACCTATCTAGGAGAGCATTAAGTCTCCTAGTCCCTTGGTGATGCTCGATGAAAATATGGATGACTCAATTTGAGTGGATGTTTTCCCTTGGATAGAGTGCTAGCATAGTACACTTACCTAGGAGGTTAAAATACCATGCGACATATGACTATCCCATCGGGTGCACACAATGGGGACATCATTTTGCTTGATGGAGGCACCTACCTAGGTGGATAAGGCCTAGAAACATGAAGTAGGGCCCTTAGACCTAAGAGCTTGGGAACATGTGACATATACCTTGGAAGTTGGAGACTTTAATTGAGGACATTAGGTCGAGGAGAAAACTTCTTAGACATTGGTTTTGGACCCAAACACATGTTGAGGAGAAGCATTGGAGAAAGTAACTACCTTGGCACACATTTTAGTATCATGGGTAACAAGAGGGCATGTAGCACATGACAAGAGGCTAAGCACCTTACATGAGAACACTTGGAGAAAAAACCACCATGTAAGAGGGAGCATTGGGCTCAAATCTTATTGGATAGAACATCATTTTGGAGGGGCATTGGGCCCAAGCAACACCATGCTTGGAGGGTGCACCACCTTGGGGTTGGATAAGGCTCTAGTGTTACACTTGTCATCCTTGTATTATAGAGCACTTTGTGTGGGATTTCCTTCTTGACTCAGGTCTACAATTACTTATGTATACCTAGTCCATCATTTTATGTATGCCTCCCTCACCTATTATATATAAAAGGAGGAGAGAGCTTGTGTCATTACTCACTAGTTACATACTCCTTATTATATCTTTCTAATTGTCTTGGAGAAGTCTTGTAGGGAGTAATTTCTAGGGGTTGTGATGTAAAGCCTAGAGGAGAAATGAATATGACTACTAGCACTAGGGATGAGCTTGGGTCTTAGCACTTGTGTGATCCAAGAGAAAATACCTAGGGTTTAAGTGACATCTCATCTCCCAAACCCGCACTCAAATGTATTCAAGTCCTTGAACAAGGTGTAACCCTAAAGGTACAATTGTCACCACAACAACTTGTCCTCTCACTTTAGGTTGTTTATTTTCTAGCACAAGAGGGGAATCCCTAGGAAATATAGTTTATGATATTCTTTAGAAATAAATGGATGGTGGGTTACAAAGACTAGCGTTGATCAAATTGGGCAATGGAGATGAGATCAAGAATCAATAGGTTTACACAGTATGGAAATACACATAGTTAGGTTGTTATAAACATGGTCTAACCGACCACATGGATCTACCTCAGAATGTAGAAAATCAAAGGAGGGCCCTTCAAAAGATTCTCCTCACAACAAGTTGAAAATCACCCAAAGTCATAATGTGCAACCATGAACAATTAAAGGACCACATATGAAAGTATAAAAGTAGACAAAGTAGGATGTCTTCTTTATTGAAGAAACAAACAACAATACATCATTCTTCAAGTGTGGTTCCACGACAAGATCAAGAGGGCCTAAACATGATATACTTAGCCCTGAAACTTAGCTAAGACAACCATAAAAAATAGAGTGAGCACCCGTAACTAGCAAATTACAACAACAAACTTAGCCTTCAACACCAGCTAGGGAAGCCCTCGAAAATAGCATGAATTGTTGAAGAATGTAGCTCGAACAAGAACTACATTCTTGAAAGTCTTATATTTAGTTGATTAAGTCTACTAAAGCATATTTATACATTAGTGATTTTGATTAATCACAATTGTACATCTCACATTGAGATTAGGGTTTTTGTAGATAGGGTTTCAACTCAAGTATAAAGGCATGTCAAGATAGAGTGTTTACACATAGCTTTTCCTGACAAGGACAACAACCAAAAAACGAGCATAGCACATAAGTCAAGAGGCAAACAACAACATAAGAAATTTGTACAACCATGTCATACTAGACAACCCAAACAACAGGCCATACAAAAAAATTTATAGTCAAACGGACCCGTACAACGAACCAATAAGAATTGGTACAACAACAGGTCGTACAACAGTGTTGTCTCTCTAGATTTTTTTATGCAGGAAAAAATTCTTCACAAGGTCATAAACCTCAAGTTTGAGGTGAATTTGTTTACCGTACAACTGTTGGTTTTTAGTAGTTGTGGAGGTTTCCTTGTAAGCTTTGAAATTTAATGATTAGTTGATTCGAAGGAGAAAATCCCTATATATGTAATTTTTTTTACACTTTCACTATTTACTTTCCAGCGATTATGTGGTTGTTGCAGTGTGAAGAATTATATTTCTGCAGTTAAATAACGAACTTGTTTGATTGAGAACATAAGGATAGTAGTCACCTAGGGTTTGGGAATTTCACATGATATCAGACCATATCAGGTTGAGAGGATCTAAAGAGTTTGCAACCGTAGATCAACAATCGATAACCAAGACCAACAATTAGAGGGTTTCACATGTAGTGTTTATCATATCTAGAAGTTTGTTTGTCAGAGCTCAAAGATGGCATCAACTAACCTAAGGTTCGAGAAAAAATTGGAAAGTGCCTCAAATTTCCTATCATGGAAAGACAGGGCAACTCTTCTACTAGAAGATAAAGATCTCTAGGATGTCATTAAGGATGCAATCACTATGTTATCGTTTGAACTAGCAGTAAAGGATTTGTAGCACAATGTGATGCAATAAGCTAGTGAACGGTAAACATGGGAGAGATCTAAGCCCAATGTCACCTCAGCTCAGTCTCTCAACTAATTTGGGTAAATCCTAAACCCAATGGAGAGCCCTATCAAGATACATGTAATCACCAACAAACAAATACCTTTCTACAACCATGTAGCGAAGATAAGTGCCTTAAAAGGATTCAAACAATGAGACAAGAAGACAACTAGATCTACCGGGGAGTTCATCCAACCTACTACTTATCCAACAAAATAGATAACAAATACTTGCATCACAATCTCACGTTTCCCAAATGAATTTAATGCAAGCCCGAGGACACCTTATAAAAGTGCACCCTTAGTGGGAGAAGGATAAGGAGGTCAAGGCAATGTCATAGATGGCCTCAAATGAAAAATGCTAGCTAGGGTTTAAAAGATATGACGATTTCACATTTCCCTAGGCAACTTGAAGAATGGATACACCCTTCTCGATTTGTGGAGAATGTGACCAGGGTGCACCTCTTCCTTAGAACAGTTTTCTCAATATTCTCAATATTTTCTAAGTTTTTAATTTGTCTATTTTTAAGGCTTTTTTTACATAAAAATGCAGCTAAACTATAGTAAAATGAAGTTGTACTATAATACACTAAATGTTGAAATTATAAATGAATAAGGATGACAAGAGAAGTGGACATGATTATTGTCTCAATCACTAGGGCATATAGAGATCATGGCTAGTGTCACTCTTCTGAAATGTCCCGCTAGCACTTGCAAGCTAGGGCATCACCTAGCAACCTCTATGGTTTGGTAAGTGAGCCTAACAATGACAAATGGAAAATTCCAAGGCCCCAAAGCAATAGGAAACCCTTATGCAAGAAATTTCCTTCACACAAAGTTAATAGAATATTGGTAAAAAATCCCTTATTCGGAGAAAATGCAACATAAAACTACCATTCAATCTACATAGTAACATTATTCGCCAACATTCAACAAGAGATGAGCAAAGAATAAACCTTTAGGTCAAACTTGTCCATGTGTTATTCCAACAAGTCTAGCATTAAGAATAGCATGTGCAAGAAAGAAGCCCTACATCATTCATCTATCCACCTTCAAGCAAGAAAGACTATCCCAAGAGAAGTGCGCATCACCAAGAGAGCTCAAAAAGTAAGAGAAAGAAAAAAACATCTCATATTAGAACCCTTGTCTTATGATTTAGAATGAATGTGAGGATGTCTATTTATACCATTCCATCCTAAATATTTTAATTTTGGGCCCACAAGTCTAACAATAAAATAATAATATTGTTAGGGTAAATTCTACATAATTTAGGAATTTTACCCTCAAATAGAAAAAAATAGTAAATTAAGCTAAAATAAGTTGAGAAAAGGCTTCACTTGATGAAGTAGTGAGCCAACGGGGGACATCATGCCCCATCTAACCCCAAAATGATGCTTGTCCCTAAACACCCCCCCTTCTAAGGCTTGTAGGCTCATCTGCTAAGAGGGTGATGTCATGGGTTAGGAGCACTAGAGTAGGGGTTTTTGGATGTTGAAAGTAGGCGCAAGTGGGTGAAAAAGGTGTGCTAATAGGGGATAACAACCCTTTACAAGACGTAATCACCTTTGCATAAATAAAACCAAGATCCCAAAAAAACCAAAGAACACCAACCTATGGGCTAAAAGCCATGCATGGTGAAGATATCATCACATCAAAGGGGTAGTCAACAAAGCCACTAAGCCAAGCACTCCTGAGAGTGAAACCAAGGGGGTTGGCCATGACCAATCCAAGAGGTAAACAACCCCCAATCCAAATATCCATACAATATATCCCACTTTGGCTTGTACAATAAAAAAAATTGACCCCTTGCTCTAGGCCTAGCTTAGCTGGAACGTTGTTGTAGCTTTGTAGCATGTTGTAGCATAACACACTCCACCAACAAATCCACAGGATTTGGCAGTTAATAAGAAGAAAGAAGTTAAATCCAAGCGAATAATCATGGATGCTATAAAGGATCATTTGATCCCTCATATATCCAAGAACAAGATGGCAAAGTATATGTTCAATGCTTTAATTATCCTTTACCAAAGCGAGAATGTCAACAGAAAATGATATTGCATAACAAACTTGGATCGGTAGAGATGACCAAATCTAACACAGTTACCAATTACCCGATGAAGTTCACGCAAATTTGTGGCCAACTTGCAATAGTTGGGGAGAAGATTGAAGACAACGGGCTAATGAATCGAGCACATATTGGGTTTTCATCTCAATGGGAAACATTTGTCAAGTGTGTTTGTGCTCAAGAGACTCAGATGGAGTCAAAGGCAGCAAGTAGGGAGGTGACAATTACCATGCCCTATTTGGTCAAACAAACAAAAGCAAAAAGGTAAAGGACCCAACAAGGGTAAGGTAAAGAGGGAGGAGTCAATTTCTAACAAGGGAAGGATTTGAGTAAAAGCAAGTGCTTCATATTGCATAAGCACAACCATTATGCATCACAGTGTCCAGACAAGAAGGGTAAAGGGAGGCAACAACAAAATTATGTAGCAGGCTTTGTTGAAACACAGATGAATGAATTTACCTCCAAGTTCAAAAAGGATTTCTTGATGGTATCTTGCCTTTCTACCAACACAATTTTAAGGAACGCTTGGTATGTGGACAGTGGAGCATCTAGGCATATGACTTAGCATCAAAGTTATTTTCAAGTATAAGGGAGCGCATCTCAAGAGTTCCAATCGAGCTCAGTGATGATGCCAAGTATTCAATAGTAGGAGTTAGTACCATTCCTCTCCATCTCCAGTCAAGTAACTTTTCAGACTTTGACGATGTTTTGTTTCTTCCAAATTTTTATAAGAATTTGATTTTAGTTTCAGTTATGGAAGATAACTGCTTTGCGGTAGAGTTTAAGAACCAGTAAGACCTTATCAAACTTAAGGAGTCTAATCCAAAATTAACACAAGTGATCATGGTTATGGAAGGAAACTTATACATGTTACAAGGTGAACATGTCCGAGCCCTAGTTCATAACATGGACTTGTGCAAGATATGGCACAAGAGGACGGGGCACCTACATTTGAGTGTGTTGGCTATTATGAGGGAGATGGTCACACTCGTCCAGAGTTCGCCATTGAGCAATAAGGAGTATGCAAAGGTTGTATGCTTGGCAAGCATGCCAAGGTTATTTTCCCAATCAACGAGCATTAGTCTAAGGGCATTCTAGACCTAATGCATTCATATATAAGTGTATCAATGTCAAGTTCATTAATCTTAGGAAGCATGTGCTATGTTTCCTTCATTGATGACTTATCTCACAAAACTTGGATCTACTTCCTAAAGACAAAGAAGCAGTCCTTTAGCAAGTTTTAGGAGTTCAAAGCTCTAGCCAAAAACTAGATATGGAAGAAGATCAAAGTTCTGTGATCAGACAACGAGGTTCGGTATATATCCAAGGAGATTGAGGGTTTATAAAAGAATGCAAGAATTTAGAGTGATTTGATTGTTTTGTACAACCCACAACAAAACGAGGCTGCAAACTAAAAGAAGTGATCCATCATAGGGGTTCCTAAGGACATGATTCTTGACCAATATTTGTCGATGTTTCTATGGGAAAAAGCATGCAACACAACAATGTACATCTAAACAAGTCTCCTCACAATATTTTGGAGGACAAGACACAGAAGCATTCACTGTTGTGAAGCCAAAAGTGATCCATCACCACATCTTTGGTTGTCAAGTTGATATCCATATAGCAGTGGAGAAGAGGACCAAGTTGGAGACCTCCAAAAACAATTGTCCTCACGAGATCTTGGAGTAGAAGACACCAAAGGAGGCATTCACTGTTGTGAAGCCAGAAGTGAGTCATTCCCACATCTTTGGTTGTCTAGTTTCTATCCATATAGGAGTGGAGAAGAGGACCAATAGGAACAGTTTGTTTGTTGTTTATAGTGAAACTTCAAAGGCCTACAAGTTCTTTATTCCAAAGTAGACAAAGACAGTCGTAAGCATGGATGTAAAGTTTGAGGAAGGCTTTGCATGTCTCATGAATTTATTCCAATTGACAGAGGATGAGGAGCAAGAAGCTTTGAACGTTGAACCAAGGTCACCAAAGACTTCAAGTTCAGGGAAACAACCTCCAGGCGTAGAGGAGGAACCACCAACTCCTACCAATTCTATCAAGAGACTTTGATGGTACACTCAGACATTAAGGGATGCTCAAAAGCAGGTTAAGGTTCCTATAAGGACATTCAAGGAGAGTGTACCTCCAAAGAAGTTTTCAAACCACATGGAGTTTATGAGTAGCAACAGATTTTGAGCTTTCTAGTTTTCAAGAGGTACTAGACCCATAGGTTTGGAGGGATGTCTTAGAATTTTAATGGTTATGCAAGATCTTAAAACATTTAGCATCATAACATCACATATGCAAAAGGATCACTGAAAGATAAACAAGCACAACAACACAAAATAACACAAAGATTTATCTCATGAAACCCTCGTGGGGGAGAAAACCTAGCAAAACTTCATCGATATAGAATTCAACCAAGTACAGTGTAAGACCCGAAGATCAAGAATAGAATGTCCCTTTTTGCAGTAGACTGCTTCTCTCTTTCTCTCGCACAATTCCTTGAGTGAGAAGAGTGTACAAATGAGGGAGGCGCCTCACGTATTTATACTCATCAAGTGAGTGATTACCTAACTATGTCATCTAGGTTCTCTAACTGGGGCCAACCTACCTGGGAGGACTCAAAATAACATTTATATAATACTTTTGTGGGTACTATTGCCCCAACTTACAACGAAGGTTTTACCTTGTGACTTTTATATGAACAATTTCATCACGAACATCTCCGAATGGAGGAATAACGTCTCTCAAGGAGGAATACAATAAAAGTACACTAAAATATCTTCTAAAGTTACATTTCCCTCAACACTCCCTCTTAACAAGGAAGGTATTCTACATCATTAGAAACAATAACAACAACAACTGTACAATTGACTAGTGAATCTACATGTCATAGGAAGTTTTGAAACAACAACATCATGTGTCTAGAACAACATCAGCATGGAACATCTTCATCAACATCAACATGGAACGTCATCATCGTCGTCAAACAACCTCATCATCACAAAACATCATCGTCATTGTGGGACAACATCATCATCATGGAACATTACCATCACAAGACATCACTGTGGAACATCATCATTGTCATTAGTATGTAAATACCAGAACAATATCACCTGCAGCATCATCAGTATGCAAATACTGGAACAACATCATAATCTGTTGTAAATATTAGAACATCAGTATGTAAATACGGGAACAACATCAGTTGTAACATCATCATGATGTAAATACTTGAACAACATCATCAGGATCATCAACATGCGACTATTGGAACATCATCATCAGCAGCAGAAAATGAATGTTGGAACAACATCATCACCATTGGCAAATGAATGTTGGAATCATTTGAAGCAGCATCATGGTGGGCACTCTAGTAGACCTAGCGGGCCTTGTCTGGCTTACAAATCATTTCGGGCCAAACAAGCCTAGCCAGATATACCGATCTACATGGGGACCAAATGGGCCTTATATGGCTTACTAATCTTTTCGGACCAAACAATCCTAACTAGACATACCAATCCCCCTAGGATCAGCCATGCCTTGTCAGCATTGATATACCAATCAGGTTGGCATACCAATCCTAGATGGCGCTGCCACACCACTGCAACAGGAAACCACATCATCATCATCACTCCCTCTTTCAAGGGAGGTCATTTTGGACTACACCAAACTTGTGTCGAAAGTATTCAAACTTTACACATGACAGAGGCTTAGTTAGCACATCAAGTACTTGTTCTTCATCATTCTTCTCTTCTAGGTGATTGCACGCGATCTTTCCTACAAGTCAAATTCAGTTGCATGGTTAGAAACATTTATTAATCTTCAAATCATATTTATAATGAAAAATTATTATGCATAAAGACATATGTCATACAGTGATGCAACTATTTTAGCCAACACAACATTCATCCATATGCCGTATACATAAGGTAACTTTCTAGAGCCTTCCATCTCTACTAGAGCATTATTAAGAGCATGCACTACTCCCAACATTTCACCTAAGAGGTTTCATCCTAGATAAGTAGCAATGGAATGTTGTATAGCACCATAGGCCACTTACCCATTGCATGGATATTAGTAATACAATTTTCATCAATGCAAACACTCTAACATGCATAATATATTTCGTAAATCTAGGAACATAAATATGTACACAACTGATAATTCAAATACTTATCTTTGTTTCTTTGGTGGACTTCCTCTTGATCTTTGTCTCCTTGCAGGAATTACTATAGTCTCTGACAACATGCTCTTCTTCATCGTCTGATTCTGAGGACCTGTGCCTATCTTGCTCATGATCGAAAAGGTTGAGCAAGTCTTCTACACCATATAGATCACATAGGATTGTGTACTAGTGTTGAATCTGAGTGCCTCTTCTTCTTCATCACCAATCACAACTGCGTTCATTTTTATCCAACGTTGAAATGGATGATAGCATGATCTTCGTCTTCATGGGTTGAATTCTTCTGGATCAAAGTACATATTTCTCATCACTTGAAGAAACTCCCCAATCTTTCTTCTTACCTGCTTCTTCATGTGATAAGTAAAATTTTGTACTCGGTCACAAATGAATATATTTGTACACTTGTTTAGATTTAGAGTGGCGTTTGATTTTTATAACTAGATTCGTTGTTTTCTGCATTAGGTCATATCTTCAATGAAATATTGTTTGGCGTTCCAATATCACCATTTTCATGTCTATTTGATTGATTAGAAAAAAAAGGTATTTGATATTGGTGATTGTAAATTTTCCAATGATCCTCTCCATGATAGCAATGTTATCAAGAAAATGTAAATCTTAGTTCTCGGCATTGTCAACATGTATCAAAATGGTAAATTGTCCTTAATTCTGAAATCGCCTTTGATGGGAATGAACAAAAGACAAATGTCATTCTCTACCTAACCCTATTTTGATGTAGACAAAGCAAATGATAGCATTGGAGCTAAAAGCTCAATTTCTTGGTCAACAAAGGATATGCGAAAGGGTGACAAGATGGATTTCACGTGAAGATTTGGACTGGTGATATTAACTTGCCTAGTACTCTCAACATTCCCATCCTTGGCATGTATATTACACAGGGTGCATTGCACCAAGCCTCTTTGCAAATAACTTCAACTTATGTGAGTGTGATCATGCTCACCCAAATCTAATGCCATTTGTGTAGCACAGAGAGCCAAACTGAGAGAGAATCGTTAGGTATCAAATAAAGCTCATAACAACTGCAAACCACAAGCCAATGTAGCTGCATTGTCGAAGACATTGCCACCTCATAGCTCTTGTTCTTTATTGTTCTGGTAATATGATGTAGATTCAATATGAACAAATGTTTGGTTCTTTTTTTTTTCAATTTACAAATGGCTCTTTTGCCTTTTTTTTTAATTTTTCAATTTACTTGTGGCCGTTTCGCCCTTTATAAGAAAAGTTTTATTCAACAAAAGTTAAATGAAAAAAAATAAAACTAAAAATATATTGAAAATATATATCTTATCTTAACCTCAATATCTCCATAAGTATTACGCTTCAAAAAAGATTAAAAAAACCTAAAGCTCCACACATTGGACTACTAGATATTAAATTTAAAACCTTGAAAAGTTTCATCCATTTCATTAAATAATTCTGAAGTTAAGAGGAATCTATTTTAGATGTATTGTGCACATAAATCCAAAAGTACTGGATTATCCTCCAATGCTTGTGCATATAATTTCTCCTATGTAAGAATTGGAATATGATGGTAAGGGAGAGCAGATAGACTCTCCTATGTAAGGGTTGGAATATAATGGTAAGGGAGACTCTTCACCTATAATTTTATAACGCCTTCAAGTTTGACTTGGATCTTATGTGAGATATGACCAGAAATGGAACATTCCCCAACTTTTAACTTGGATGTTCTCAAAATTGGAGAGAAGGAGAACAAACCCTATTTATATCGCACACGGCAAATATGTGCCAGATAATTTCTGCACTTTTCGTCAGAGAACCTTGATGTAGCCATGTGTAAAAGCATAATTCATCCATAATCAGGGAACAAACATCCTTTGGCAATAACAAACTGAGTTTCCAAGGAATCCACGGCATGAAGAATGCTAGTTTCCGCACCCATATTGCCAACTCATTCTGTATATTCTAGCTGAAAGATCACTATTTAATTCTGGATAGAGCATTTCTTTTGCATTTAGAAGCCCACAGAAAAACAATTTTCTCCAAAGAAATTACAAGCCCAGGGCATGTCATCAACATAAGGTATATAGCTGAAACATTCATGATAGGAAAAGATCAAACACATTTCCCACATCAGCGGGAGCTGTTTAGAATCTAGATGCCTTTCTTTTGGATAAAATTAGCGAACACGTTATGTCAAAAGCATCTGCCCTGTTTCTATTAGCTTATATCAGCCTGGGATTATCGATGTCAGAGATCAGAGAGCTACTTGGAAAGGCCATTAAGTGGCAGGAAAAACACCATAGCATTTACAACATCTGAAATCCATTTAATGTTATTGCTTGTGCCAAATTCTTCAAACAACATTTTTGAAATATTCGAAATACATTTAAGAACATTGCTTCCTGCAACCGTTTTAAAAAACATGTGCGAGATATTAACAATTTTCGTATTGATTTGAAACTCCTGCTAAGATAAGGAGCAACTCCAGCCAATATAACAGCATTTAAATGTGTAACTCTGAAACGAGAAGATCCAATTCCCTTAAACTCTGTAGTCTAGATAACAGAAGCCAGAAAAGATACATGCTGATACAGAGTCTGCAAATAGACTGCAATAAGCAAGTTTTGTTACTCATTCTTAACAAGCCTCCAGCATAATTGATGGCCATTTCTATCAATATTGAAAATATAGCAGATAATCCAAAACCTTAAAAGCATGCCTGTGCAACATAAAGAACATTATACAAACAGTGAACTACAATAAAAAAACGAGATCGATTCAAAGATTTTCTTCACCTAGGAACTTATTCAGGTGAGAAAAAGTTCATAATATTTAATGTTACAACCTCCCACAGTAGAATTTGACTAAAATCTGCTAGCATCTGAAAGCACAGATTCTTAACTTGATTCATTTGTTTCCAAATAAACATTTTACATATTTGTAATTCTCAGTTTCCGTCATGCCGACAATAAACTTGTGTTACACCATAATGGCTGTCAGCAGACAATGCACAAGTAACAGATCAGACAGGTTCACTTAAGGAGCTTTTGTAGAACTGTATATAGTATATACTATATACTGCATTTCAGGAATCTAGTTTGACCTATATAAATCCTCAAATGTGCAACGTACAGCCACAATGTTTTGTATAACTGTATATACTATATTTAGAAAATCTTCTGACCTATATAAATCCTCCGAGGGGCAATATGTCACTATCAGAATACCAACCATTTTTGCCCCTTCAGAGCAATATATAGTTGATTCTCTAGATCCGGAGAGATCGCAAACTTTAACAGCAGCCCTTCATAATGCTATCACAATTCTCATTCTCTCCTCTTAGAATCATCAGGCAACTGAAACCCCATCAATCCAAGTAAATTTGATGCAGGACCTGGCAGGCCTTGTTGTGAAGAGAACGAGTCCAGGAGACTTTGAACAAGGTTAACATCAATATCAACAGGTCTCAAATCTTCATCCTCAGTCCCTTTAACATCTGATTGTGCCTGCACATACAAATTGAAGCTACTGATTTGTCAATATGATGAATGCAAGGAGAGGAATGAAATTTTGAAAATAATAGAATAAATAATTTAATTATAATGTAATCTATAATTTTTATATACTCCAGACAGTTTTAGATAAACAGAAGTAATAAAAAGATTTAACTTGACACTTGCTGGTATAAAAGGTGCCAGCTTAAAGCATAACACAACCTGGAACATAACAAATTTTGCACTCAACTATTGAGAACTGGCCATAGTATTCGTTAAAAAGACTATTTTTACTTATATACTGTAATATTGAGTACATAATGAGCTTGGGTGGCACTTTGCTTGCCTCGAAGATGATATAGGATGCATTCTGCAACCAAGACAACTAGAGTGCACTCTGCAACCTTTGGACATGACTCATATGCCCTTAAATGTAACAGAGGAATCTAAATAACTTTATGATGATAATGATTCCTTAGAAGAGAGGACCTATCTATAACGTATGAAGTGTTATCAAAAATCCCTGAAGACGTGACTCTAAAAGACATGTGACTATTGTCTTCTAATGAGCCTGTAATTAATAAAAAAATTATAAGCATAAGAAGTGACTTGTACATGACTGCCTTTACAGACCATAACTTCCTTGCTATTTAACAAAAGAAAAACATATTATATATTGTCAACATCAACTCAGGATGAACTTTACAATGGTAACATCAATAATATGGCCTTGGATATCCAACCAGATAAATTAAGGGAGGCAAAAAACTCCTATACAGGGTATAAGGTGTTGCCTAGAGGCACAACAGTGGAGAGCCTGGACCAAAAGTCAATAAAGAATCAAAACTCTCTCAACTTGCCATCCGTTAGTGTGTAAAGCATGGACCTAAAGTTGCTTCAGAATTTGTTAATTTTTGTTGAAGATGATAGAAGTTGGCAGGCCAAAGTGCACCTAGGGATGAGTGTAGAGGAGATATGTGGCTTCTTACCCAGTTTCCATGTTTGTGCAAGGATTAAAAATATGAAACTTTGGAGTCCATTGTCCATATAATGCAGATATTCAATAATAGCTTGTTTGAAACTCAAATATCATTCTACATACAAGTACAAATGCCATGAATTATGAACAGGTGACAGATTTCTCCATTGTCTGTTGTGAAATCAGATCAAAAAGTGAAGTCACAAAACTTGCAAGTCAGATTCGTACAGTCAATACGACTCACAATTGACTTAGGAGTGTCACACATACTCGCAAATTAAAATTCCATGTATGACTCAAGGTCGAGTTAATTCTCGAAGGCATTACAGATATTCCTCAAAGAGCAGAGTCAGGCACTGGATTCTACATCGACTCAAAAAGTCTGGTAACACTAATTGCCAAAAACACACTCAGACTATGTGACAATTTGAAACATCTCCCAAAAAGTGGATCACACATAGCCCCCTAAGTCATAGAGACCTTTTTACTACAAAGAATAAGTCTGGTAAGACTAATTGCATAAAGCACTGAAACTGACAATTTGATTCATCTCCCAAAAGGTGGATCTCCCAAAGCCCCGTTAAGTCATATAAAGACCCTTTTACTGGAAAAAACAAATTTATTCTCTACGTCGTGTGGGAAATCCAAGGTTAAGATAGTTGAGAACTTGAGTGAAATCCATCTAGTAAAGCAAAATCTACTACCATTACTTGGTGAAAGAAAGCTGGCAAACAGGAATTCAGCCCATTTTCTTAGGAAGATACTTTATTCAAATATCCCCTTCCTTCTACTTGTATAATATCCATCAAGTTCAAAGAAACCTTAGATCATTTACTGGAAATGGAGATTAAAGAAATAACATTAAAGATGCCAGCAAAGAGGCTTAAAAGGAAGAAACTACAGGAGGCACCTTATTCTTATCCCCAGCTGAGGAAAGATCTTCTGCATGAACAAAACTTTTTGTTAAAGAAGTTTTCTTTAGTTCATCCTTCAACGCATCTGAATAAGCATCCATAAAAGTGTTACTAGGTTCTTCAGCCCCTTTTGTAGCATCGGGCCAACTGTTATCACTGTCCATCTCATCTGCAAATAATACCAAAGCCAAAATAAATTAGTACAAGAAAACATCAAATCTAGATCACTAGTGTTCATGGTAAACCAATGTAACACCCAAAGAATGTAATGGTTGAGGGCAATCCACAAAAACCCAAGATGTGGTTACAGATAAGCCAAAGAAAACCTAGGAGTGAAAAGGTTTTGATTCCAAAATTGCTGTTGAACTATGTATAAGAAAAAAAATTCTAGAGAACCAGCGAATACAGCAGCTGGCGACTCATGTTTTCCAGTGGATGGTGATTCTTTTATATGGACTTCAACAAACATGATGTTTACATTTAGCAGGCACAAGATCCAGTTTAAAGAAGATGAAGAACAAAGAATACCAAAGATAAAGAATCTAGATAACAGAAAACAGAAGACCTGTGATTACAGAACACAACAGGTTGCAGAACATTATTAAGAGCGTGAAGATAAAGATTGGACAAGTTCAAACACCAGGTAAAGAGACACAGGATGATGACTGAATATTGAAATCATAAGTATTCGTTAAGGGGAACTATGAAGTATATATGATAAATACATTATAATATGTGAAGACAATGCACAAAAGTCTACGTATGAATTATAAATGAAGACGAGAGAAGTTAGGGATATGGATTTCATAGAATCAAGTTGAATGATTCATGGGGATGATGTTGGAGATAGTTATGGAGATGGTTGAACTAAATATCTAATTATGACATAGACAGGAATGAATCATGATCAATTGAATAGAATTTCCCCTTCAAGGGTTTCTTGAGTGTAAACACCCAGTGTCCCTTGCTTAGTATGTGTTTGAGTTGATTTGTTGTTGTTCATTAATCCCAACAATTAGAAATTTCACCATCTAATACTATAAAGTTATAAACTTTTGTTAATAAATATTCATAATTTAATACAATACTAATTAAGAAGCCATCCATCCATTACTATATCAGCAACAAATGAATATAAAAGTTTTAATAATCACAATCACTCATCAATGCTTTTTGTGAAAAACAAAATATGTCATCAATTCATTGTGTTAAAGAAGAGATGTTAATGACTCTCACCCCTTACAATGTGAAAGGGATGGAAAGCCGAAAGGTTTAACCACTAAAATAACCAAAAAGCCAGACACAAGCTAGCTATGAATGGCAAAAAAATTCAATGCCAAATAACTCGACTATGAAACTGTGAATTAAAAAGAAAAGATAATTTAAAAACAAAACAAAAAAATCTATCACTAACTTCTCACCAAATAGATTTTCAATCAATGTCATCTATCGGATTTCTCGTCAAGATGCATGTACATCACCAAATAAATGAGTTCTAGTGACAATTTCTCAAGTTTCTTTCCCCCATTTCAGAATCACCATCCCCTAACGCAAACCATCCATTGCAAGATAATATCAAGGTGATATCAATTTCCCGTTAAGGTACTTCTCATTGCAAGAACACCCAATAATTCCCTCATATTGGTGTGTGTTGCCGCCTAATTCACACTTTAAGGCGCAGGAAAGTCACAACCTGCTATGTGTGTCCTTGGGGGCAAGCGAGAGCTGGGGACCACTGTCACCACAGTCTACAGCTCCTCCGTTTAGGCAAGATCCCAACAGAGCCAAGGGGGGTAGTCCCTACGGAAAGACTATGTTCCAGGTTTATTAATTAATTGGAGATTAATTAAAGGGATCTTTTATTATGAATTGAGGCTAAGACTTTAGAATATCTAAGGAATGACAAGCAGCATGCAAGTGCACAGAATTCCTTTGATGACAAGCAGACCTTGAGATAAATAAAGACCAGTGCCTACTACAGATGGAGTCTAAAGGTGGATTACAACTTTACAAACTTATAAATGAATCTGAGATCTAAGTTAAAGTTAAATTATAGCTTAGGTGTTGTACAACAAAATGATTGAACAGATAAATAATGAATCAAGATATTAGACAATGTACAAATTAGTTATCAATCTGAACAAGATTTACAAGATAGCAGCAGAGTACTTTAAGTGAAGATTATCAAACCAACAGTAAATTACAAAGGAAAGACTTTAAGTTAAATTACTTGAAGCAATTATTGAAGGTTAAGCATTCACCATATGAACCATTTGCAAAGCTGAAAGTAAATGAGACCGAAAGTAAATGTGTTGGAGTGCTTGCAGTAAAATAAACTTGAAAGTGCTTGTAGTATTGTGTTGTAGTGAAACCTTGAACAGCAAGGCAAAAATAAACAGAAGACAAATGCTGGTAGGACGTTTTGCAGTGTCTCTTGGTAAATTTTCGTAAGTTTTATTAGAGTTGTTCTTCTTTGATTATGTTCTGGAACCGGTGGTGTGACTACCCCGATCTAGTTCTTCTCAAACCGAAGAAAGATTGCTGTTGCGCTCAACAGGTGGGAGCAAAGCCCACCCCTAGCTTACAGGTCAATCCCCAATGGCCCGGTGCTCACAAGGAGGACGTCAAAGCGCCTAGAGACTGTCCCCAGCCTGCTACCCCTTGCAGCTTCCGAGTCACCGTTTTTAATCGATTCAAAAATTACTAAATGGATGCCTATTAAACTAGGACTTCCCTTTCCCCTGGTCGTATCTCGGAGTACCCCGGAGGGTGATAACCGAGTAGAGGAGCAGGAGATTAAGAAGTTTTGTTGGTTATTTTTAAGGGTTGATTTTAAACTTGGATGATTAAGATGCAAAGTAAGTTTTAAAGTATCAACAAGATCACCAAGCGATGCCCTTATGGGAGGTGCTGGTATTTGATCTTGGACAAGAAATAAATGTGTTGAAGATTGTAGTACAAGAAAAGAAAAGTTAGTCTAATTACCTAAGCCCC